>JAODUG010004843.1:0-10338 GCA_027564795.1 Aphredoderus sayanus
AGAGAGAGAGAGAGAGAGAGAGAGAGAGAGAGAGAGAGAGAGAGAGAGAGAGAGAGAGAGAGAGAGTGAGAGAGAGACAGAGAGAGACAGAGATAGAGAGAGAGGGCACGGTAACTTCAACAGGTAGAGGTTGATAATATATCTTTTTTTGGGGGTTTTCTTTTGTCTGCGACA
This sequence comes from Aphredoderus sayanus, assembly GCA_027564795.1. NCBI lineage: Eukaryota > Metazoa > Chordata > Actinopteri > Percopsiformes > Aphredoderidae > Aphredoderus > Aphredoderus sayanus. Next base: position 175 of record JAODUG010004843.1, read on the forward strand.
CACGAACACACACGCACGCGCACACACGCACACACGGACACACACACACACACACACACACACACAGTCATGCGCCCCCATAGGCCTTACTCCCTTGTCTCCCAAGGGTCCAGTGTAACACTATCTGTCTCGGCCACTCTCACATCTCTCTGCAGACAGTCTGCTCCTCGGGAGCCTCCTCCTCTCCTCCCCTCTCCTCTCCTGCTGTTCCCCCTCCATGGGGACCAGTAACTAAATATGACAGCTCCACTAGAGAGCAGAGGAGAATGTCAAACCCTTCCGCCCAAATGAGGGAGCGCTTCTATCTCGGACTACAGCAAGGCAGAGGGTTTTGCTATTCAGAAGTGGACCCACTCCTTTTGACAAGGTCATTATAGGACTTGCACACAGTCAGTAATAGAGCGGCCTATTATTAAAGTCACACTGAACTTTAGGAAACACCCTCGAGCGTAAAGCGTCTCCACCTCAATATGAGCTCACACGCAGAGGTTCAGCATGACATATCGTATTTGCCGCTGAGTTTAATGAACCCGGACTCCACCTGTGTCTCAAACGCAGGTCAAACACTCAACAACACATCTAAGACAACATTGAGGTATTGTGTAACGTATTTTGACGAGTCAGGCTGAAAAATAGGCTGAAAAATAAGAGTCTACAGAGGCTGCACACAACTGGTGATGATATTCCAAGCCCAGCTACATAACCGATGAACTTCCCTCACTAATTGTACAATTGGTGTACAATGAGAGCATGCTGTGATACTGGAACTCTTTGGTTGAGCTCAAAAGGTCCCGCTGGGCTCCAGTACATCAACCTGCGTCTCATCCTTCTTCCTCTCCACTTCTACTGCCGCTCCACATCCTCCCTCTGCCCCTGCCTGTGTCTCACGTCTCACGCTCCAGTACAGCCTGCATGTCTTCCCCCCCTCCTTATCAGTCTCATCGTCTGTTTGGTCCCCCTGCTCCCCGCTGTCATAGCGTCTTTGGCGTGCCGCGCCCCGCCTTTGAAGGCGGCTTTGGTGGAACACAGAGGGGTCCAGTGGGAGGTGACAGTTCCCATTCACAGTTTAGAACGTGTGTGTGTGTGTGTGTGCGCGCGCGCGTGTAAGTCAAAGCAGGCATTGCTGGGAAGTAATTCCTTCATTTTGTCTCCATTGTGTTGTAGCGCCAGACAAAGCAGTTGTTTTTGAATGTAGAGAGGTGCGAAGCCGCAGAGCAGTGGTCGGCACTTGTCCTACAGCGGTGGCAGCGCCGGCGTATGCTCGTGTGTTCACATGCATGTGTTGGGGCACGTCTGGGGACCCCCGCGTGTCCTTGGTCCACCCGCGTGTCTGTGTGCGCGCGCCTGATTCGATCAGAGGGGGCTGACGCCACGGATGTCCTTCAGGTAACCAGATTTGTCACATGCCCGGGCAGCGTGTGGCGCAGAGCGCGGCCATCGGGTGCTGACGCTAAGCGGCTCAGCCTGGCATAGGTAGGTCACCGGGACCGTATCCCAGAAGCACCCTGGAGAGACAGGGAAGGGGATGGCAGATGGAAGGGACACGGCAACACGCTAATGACAAGACTCTCATAACTCAATAACACGTCGGGGTCAGTGTACAGCATGCTAATAGCGTGTACAGCATGCTAATAGCGTGTACAGCATGCTAGGCCAGGCCAAGTCATCACGGAAGTAACAAGCATGTATAGGCTACGTGACATGTTACTTGTGACATACTTAAGGGGAAGGGGGGTTAATAGAGATTGGTATGGGTACATTATAAAGATTTAGAAGGAGATTACGATGACTACAAGATGGAGGAACATACAGAGAGCAACATGAGAAAGTGTTCAGGGCTGTGCTGGCTGTGCTGGGGTGGGTCAGCACAAGAGTCCAGACAATATTTGAACCTCTGATTGTGCACTGGAAGCCTGTGCTTCCTGATTAGAAGAAGCTGTTGATTTATGCAAGATTTGTCCTCATTTCTCCCTCTATTAATCCAAGCCAGAGGTTGAATATTAAGCACCGGATCACAATTTTTGGACACCGACAAGAAAATCCAATCTGGGTACAGTGTGTAACTGCACATTTTCCAATTAGCAATGATTTACCACATATTGAAAACTATCATTTGTAAAGTCTGTCTGTATTTACTGTGAATCTATGCCAATGCATGGTGGGATGAAATTACAGTGCATTACCATAATATTGCAGGTCTCTGATAAATTATCCTGCAATGATTTCCAGGCAGTGAAACTAAAGAAGGGCTCTTTCCAGGTATACAGGTCCTGTCCACACTCACCCATTCTCTCGTCCTGCAAAGCCAAGAGCCACAGAAAAAAAAGGCTGCTGATGGAAAAGAGACAGGAGGAATGGAAAAAATGAAGAAGACAGGCATAGGTTGATTAAATTGGTTTTCAATTCTGGGTGTCTTTCTCTGATGCCACTGCATTAATTTGCTCCATTCCATATTTGAGAGGCAGTGAGTGTATTAAGAGCCGCTGTATATCATATCAGTGACTGCTCTGAGAGCTCACTGCCAAAAAAATGAGCCCCGAGTTCATCTGTGCGAGCATTAGCCAAAGTGACTCAGCAGCCGCAGACCTAATACCTGTCATACTTTATGGGAGGGAGTCTTTGTTCAGAGATATGATGGAGACTTTATGGCTGCAGCGCTGGTTGCATTATTCTGTCAAATAACTCAAACTTAACGTTTATATTTATGTTTACACATTTGTCAGTATATATATAAATATGTATATTTTACAAACTCAGTCAAAACTAAGTGAAAAATACTTCTGAGTAAAAATAATATAGAATATTTATTAGGATAATTTCCTTATTAGAACGAGTAGCCTACTCCTTGTAATTCTTTCGTTGGTCAGGAAGACTTGTTTAGGTCCTTAAATATATATTTCCAAAAATTAAGCAACTCCTATGAACACAGCTTAAATGAGTTGTGTCATCAAGACACGTGGCAGTGATGACATCATGGCTGAGTGGCTGTTCTCACACATGCGTGCAAGAACATACACTCCCTCACAATACCTCCTACACCCTCTTTTCTGTGTATTTGTGCATGTGAAAGGGATCTCTTCAGAGCTGTCACCATTCTTTCAACAGTGCTATTCATCAACTGGGTTTTTTCCCACTATGAGCGTGTGCAGGTGTTTACTGTAAGGAAGAAATGAAAAGAAAGAAAATATGGAAATAAACCTCAGCGACCTCAATGCCTGGACCGCAGATGGAGAGGAGAATAGACCAAAAGAAAGAGGGCAAGAGAGGGAGAAAAATAGAAAAAGGGGTCAAACATTAGAAGAACCACAAACAAATCCTGCTTTTCTTTATCAGAGAAAAACAAACTGGATGGAATTTCCACTCAGTGGCTCCAGATTGGTGAGGTGACAGACCACCCAATAGGCAGAGAGCAACTTCCAGAAAAGTAGTAGTGAAGCAGCCATGAACTATGTGGTTTCAAAGCAGGCCAGACCTTCTTCATGGCACTAGGACAATGGATTAGAAAACATAGGCTTGCCGTATGCAATGTGATCAACCAGTTAATGAAAATATAGATAGATTGTTTTGCATTAAAAAAAAGAAAGACATATTTACATTCAATTGACAAGTAGCCATCTTTAAAATTATATTTAAAATTGCTTATTTGAGCATGTTTTTATTGGGGAATATAACATAATGCTCAAAATAAACACACACACACACAGTAAAGGGAAAGCCCCCCACCCCAGCTGACTGGAGTTCTTTACCCTGGTTACATGTGTAGCATTAGCACTCTTCTTCACAATGCATGTAGGCTAACTTGCCATGTACTGTAGACCCACATACAATATCCTACAATATACACCAAAGTCCCCCACAAACACACACACACACATGCACCTCCACCAAGGTGTTCTCTCCTTGTTGTAAATCCCACTGTCACATTACCCTATAATGAAAAGTAATAATAGCCCTTCAAATGATATACTCCCTGAGGTGGCCTCGGAGCTCTGTGAAATAAGATAACATTAACCTTATTGAGTTATCCCACCTGCCAACCTGAAGCACCATAATACACACCTACACAAAAAGAATATGCATGTGTGTGCATGCACATACATACTGTACACACACTAGTACAGAAACACACACAGTATCGTTCACCGTACTGTATGGGAAGACACACAGACACTATAGAATACGGTAACAACTCCACTATAAAAGTAATAAACACAACTAGTAACACACACACACACAATCACTCAATGTGCACTGTGTGTTTCACCCTTGTGATTATGGTGTGTATCGATATACTTTAAGAAACACTATAACTTTATTTCATCAGAATAAAAACACCCACACACACATCAGAATACGCACATCCAACACAGCCATGTGAACAGACAGAATCCCTAGGAACAGGAAGGGAGGTGGCAGGAGAGATGGGCAGAAGAAAAGATATCTGCACTTAAAACTATAGCAGGTGGGAACCTGTGTAGAGGGGCACTCTGTCTGTCTGACTATCTCCCTGTCTGCTCTCGCTGACAGATTTATTAAGAGGCAGAGCTCCCTCTCCTCTCCTCCCCCTCTTGCAGTACACCTATCTCCTCACCTCATCCCCTGGTCCCAGCCTATGCACAGTCCTGAGAGACAGGACAATAACACTGGGAGTGGATTGAGATACCAGGTCTGCTTTGGTGGAGTCCTTTACAGGTTCTCCTGTCAGGCACACACACACACACACACATGCACACATGCGCACATTGACTCTGTACACAAGGATTGACACAATATTCCGTGCTCACAAAGGTGATTCAAGCCAGGAGCATTTTCATTGGTCAGTATTAATCTCACCAGCACTGGCTGCCTGGGTTCACTCAGAGGGTTGTCTCTCTGGCCTCACTGCTACATTTACTGTAAAGCTCAAGACCCATCACAAACCTCCAGTGCTGACAGACAGCCAGTCGGGCTATTCCTCAGTGTTTCTGGACTGACACAGCACTTCAGCTGAATTTGACACGCCACTAAGTCTGTGTTCAGGCAGGGAATGTAAGGCAACAACGGCTTCATCTGTATGAAACACCCGACCTCCTTCCCGATCCCATATTCCACTTGTGAGGACCTATATCAACTGTATATGAGGAACGGAGTTCTTTACAGATACATAGATATCCCCCACAAAATCAATGTCTTGAATCCTAGTGATTCATGGGGGGAATGAGAGTGAGAGAGAGAGAGTGAGAGAGAGAGAGAGAGAGAGAGAGAGAAAGAGAGAGAGAGAGAGAGAGCAAGAGATGGCAACTGGAAAATAGATTGAGAGAGTCTCTGGCCTGTCTCGCTGCCAGCGAGCGAGCAGCAAGACAGGCAGTGTGAGAGGCAGCAATGGATGCACTGAGCCAGTCACCTATCAAAGCCTGTCTAATGAATAGTCCTCTAATGCCCTCATTGAGATACATGGAGCAGGGTGCTGCTAATGCTATCAGCCAGAGATGCATCTCTCTGACACAAGAAAGATGCACACACATACACATACACACCAAGATAAGTAAAACTATACAACAACACATTGCTATGCTCAGCATGACTGGGCTTACTGTGTAATGCACACGCACACAGGCACGTGCACATATGCAACATTCTGCCTTTGTATACTCAGCACCATAAGCTGCCATAATTATTCCCTATTGGGGTGGATTTCACAGAAGAAGACAAGAGCCTCTTTTCATTCTGGATTGAGTTCTACATGTTTGTTTTATTCTCTGCTTGTCTTTGAGCTGGCTGCAATGCAACCGCTGGCTGGAGTTGCAGTCATTATGTGGAGATTGATAGCAAGAATTATATCCTCCATTTCCTCCAGCACTGTGAATTTCTCATACTGTACATCTTAGTTTGACATTATTTACTGAAGTTTCCATCTCCCTGTCTTTCATTTTACTTTTACTTTCAAACCAGTCACATTATCAGCCAACATGAGATAAACACACCGTTCCTCCATGTTTCCACTTCTCCTTTTATCCTTGCTGTATGTTCAACACAGATATCAAATATGCACAGCAACAAAGATGCACAGCTGCACCAGATATCCCCCCTACCTGACCACAAATGAGCACCGCCTACTGTTGAAAGGCAGAACAGGGCATACCATTCCCGCACCTTGGGAAGGAGGAGAGAAAAGGCTGTCATATTGGCTCATGTCTCAATAATGTCTGATTCTGACGTCAGCCATTGGAGGCACACCATCACCGGTTTCCTCTCCAGAATTTAATAATGCACCGATGGGAGAGGCAGCCGAGGAATCAAGGCAAGCCTAGGGGGGCCCACAAGGGACACACTGAACCAAACCATTACAAAATGTCAGCCAGAATCCAGGGAGCCCCCCCAGTATAAAAATGGAAGCAAGCCCAGTTGGGAAACAATGAAGAGAACAGGAGGATGGTGCATGACAGAGGAGAGGAAGGAAATGAAAAATCGAGATTAGCGGAGGGAAGGAAAGATTCAAGAGCAATAATTTTGAAACAAGTTGAAAGTTAAACATATTGTAAAATACAAAGCAAAGCAAAAAGAGATGCAAGGTATGACACAAAGAATCATGGAAATATAACAAAAGAGGGATGTATTCTATCTCCACACCATTGACCTAGAGGGAGTGCATAGACAAGGCTCAGTGTATATTGGCACGAACTGCCACATACTATCATGCTGATGAATACTTATTTATATATATTTTGGGATTTGTTCTGCTTGAAGGGGTCCTGTTTGTATTGGACTGAACCATCTGGTTCTCCTCAGGTTGGTTCTGGAGAACAGACACAGCCCAGAAGCTCAGAGCACTCTGAATAACAGGTCCAGGAACATTTTACTGATCCATAATTCATTTGGCTGAGTTTAAGATAGCCGGCTCCACAGAGGGGAGTTAGCTCTGAACATGCATACACAAGGTTTAGCGATGCAGCTTGCGATTCAGTGTGCAATGCAAGAGGCACGGCGTCAACGAAAAAGACGATGAGAGCTTGTTATTGGACTCTTCCAGTTAACAGCAGAATAAAGGGGTTGAGGGCTTTGCAGCATTGCGTTTGGGATGGAAGCAGGCACAGCCTTTCAAAGTGGCTTTGTAGGTAAGGCGTCTGGAGCCAAGTGGAGACAGGTGGAATAATGGTGGTCACATGGCTGGAAGCCCTCTGATGGTGAATAATCCTTTAACGTACTGATTATGGTGCCTGGAATTGAGGTCAATACAATGGAAAGGAAAGCTTGATATTTGAGCTGTAATGTGTTAATGGGGATGTGCTGTGGAGAAAACATTCAATAAATGATAGACATTTGAACTAGCATGACACTAAAGGATTACTTGTTTCACAATATTGATTTCCCCAAATGTTCCAAACGTAAACGTTCCCACTCCAGGGCCAGGGATCAGCAGCAGACATTTCCCTCCAGTTCTCCATGTCTTCACTATTAGCAACAGACCTATGCTGGGAGATCCAAAGAAATCCTGCCTCACTCCAAAGTGCTGTGACGTCACCGCTGACCTAAATCTGCGACAAGCGGCAGGCAGGCTGTCTCCTACAAAACGCTTCTATATCTGCATATTTAAAAAGGCAGCTTGTTTGCAGTCGATGGTTCAAATTTACACATATATGATTATGCATGTTAAAGTGCCATAAATTATGTTAAGGATGAACCTCAAAGTAAGTCCTCTCTCTCTCTCACTCACTCACTCTCTCACTCTCTCTCTCACTCACTCACTCACTCTTTCACTCTCTCACTCTCTCTTTCTCTCACTCACTCACTCTATGACTCTCTCTCTCTCTCTCTCTCTCTCTCTCTCTCTCTCTCTCTCTCTCTCATCTGTGCATGGACAGGAGGACAGTTAGATGTAATCTGATGAATATGCATGTCAGCACAGCAGAAAAAGACATTCGCTCATCCTGGTACCAAAGAGCCTGCAGACAAATTTAAGGGAAGCCCTTGGGACAACCTTAGAGTAGAGTGTGTGTGTGTGTGTGTGTGTGTGTGTGTGTGCATGTGTGCATGCGTGCGTGTGTGTGTGTGTGTGTGCGTGTGTGTCTCGGTGTGTGTTTCTCAGTTAAGCATAATGTGTATGTCTATATGTAAGCAAGTGCATGTGTGGAGGTTAGGGTTCCCACACAAACACATATGTGTGTATGTGCACATGGAAAAAAAGTGTGATGCTTTTTGTGTATATATTTTCTTAAATGAGGAGTTAGACTGGCTCCACCCGACTAATTGTGCTAAATCTTTACTCTGGATGGCGGACCAAGTGCGACCAGTGGGGGTGGCTTAAAGTGTGATCAGGTTGAAGTCAACGGCTTGTTGCAGAATGTAGTTCCAACAATGGAGGTGGTGGTAGAGCTAGACAAATCAATATGAACACCAATGCCGATTAGGCTGTTTCAATAATATAACATGTATCTGAGGTGTATGCCCATTAGGATGCAACAGCTGCAAATCATCCCCAATGAGGCATTTCGAGATCACACAAACGTGAGTTTTGGGTCTGGTTTTACAGTCCGAGGCTAGGGTTTCATGGCAAATACATAGAGCAAATATTATACCTTACTTTCTGGACCATGTTGTCCTCTTTTTTAAAAACAGTAATCACACATAATGTACAGTACATGCAACATTATGGCTCTATCGGGGTATGTGCAATATGAATATGTGTGAAAATGCATGTGTAATAGTATCTCTCTGTGTGCATGTGTATTTGTGTCAGAGAAAGTGTGACTGACAATGATTCACACAGACACCCAGAGGAAAGGGGTTGTGTTTGACAGAGAATTCCGGTTCCCACCCTCTGTCCTCTGTTTCAGAGACAAGGACAGTGGAGATAAGTAGAGTATAAACGTTCTTCTAGCAAGTCATATATTCTAGGCCGGGCAGGGGATATCTGCTCTGCGTCTCAGCGCCTCTATCTCCTTCATCTGGATAGACCAAGCTAGGGAGAACCACTGTGAGAGCCAGAGACATGTTGAGTAAATTAGGGCTGCTAGGATGATGTGTTGCAGTGAAAGGGAGATGCTATCGAGCTCATTCCTCAGGAATCACTTCACAAACACAGCGATCTGTGCCTACTTCCCCAGGAGGCATTGCTGCGAGATAGACATGATTGTATTTATACTTATACCATATACAATTATGTTAGCTATTGGCTGGGCTAATGGATTTTTCTGTACCTATAAGCTCGCTATCCAGTCTCCCACAGCTTGGGTCCTCTTACAAACAACATGGAGTCAATAAATATACTTTTGAATTGATCCTCTGCTATGTCTTATCAGAAAGTCTCTGTTTTTTTTCTGTGCTACATGCAACAATGTATTGACCATTACCTGGCCCTGACCTCTAGCATGCATGACGACATCACCTTGGCGACTGGCTGAGCCAACTAGGCTGATTAGCCACAGCAGGGCTCACGTCTGACAACAATGAAAATGCATTCATCTAAATGGATTGGATCCTCACTCACATGTACGTAATACAGTACGTATTACATTAGAAACCCTGTTACCTAAACATTCGATCTAGCTCTGTAGCATAAGAAACCGATGCTACTGCTATGTGTTGTGGGTGTGTTGCATTAAGCACTTGCTACATTGAGTGATGGTACAGGACACATTCCATAACCAGCCTAAGTGGGCGCAAGCGAGAATGTTAATGAGTCAAATGCTTTGTCTGCCTCTGAGAGTGGAGTGGAAAGGTGTGTACACTGCCTTGTGCTGTTCACGTGATCGAACAGTGATCACAGATTGAAACATTTCCCGGAGCCTGATCCTATTTCATGGCTCCAGATCACTGACAGACAGGAAATAGTCAAAGAAGAAGAAGAGGGGACAGCGGAATTCAAAACAAAACCGGCCTTAATAACCTATAGACTTATGAAGTAAGCTTGTCATTGTACAGTTTGTGGGACACTGCACAACTGTGTTTCTCATATTAGTCTGGTTTGCGGTGGGGGAAGTATTGGATGCCTCCACCCCTCATCATTTGTCATCTCGTAAATCTATGCCGTTATTGGGCTGGACTAGATCTTCAGACATTAGTTTTGCCTCATGATGCTCCATGCAGGATTATTTCCCATTCAGTCAATTATCTCTCTCTCTCTCTCTCTCTCTGTCTCTCTCTCTCTCTCTCTCTCTCTCTCTCTCTCTCTCTCTCTCTCTCTCT
>JAODUG010004844.1:0-14940 GCA_027564795.1 Aphredoderus sayanus
CTTGTTATACTATACTAGGCTATGGGTGTGTGGTCAGGGTACATAGCTTCATCTGAAATCTTCACAGCTCTCAAGTTCCTTGTTTGAGGAAGCTTAATTGTACTATTGTATATTAATCAACTCAATATGTCAAATTAACTCAATATTTTTTTATTTTGTAGCGATGTCCCGATCCCGAAGTAATTTAATACTGAGTATCTGCCTATATCGAGTCCCAATTCGATACTTGTATTTTTCTAAATACTGCTGTTGCACAGTGCACATTTCAAGACGCCATCTGCATTGTGTGTGTGCGTGTGTGCGTGCACGTGTCTGTTTCCCCAGGTGCAGTAACATTATCCCAGCCAAGTCAAGGCACACACCCTAACCTGGGAAAGCCCGGGCCAGTTGTATGTTACAACCCTAACCCTAGTGGTCCTGCACAGACCATTAAGCAGACCAGTGCAATGACCTCTGCCTTGAGCAGCTGGGTGTTACACGGGAAAGCATTCCCTTATAATAAAGATGAAAGACATTTCAACCAAACAAAGCCTAAAACTATGGTAGTACTGTAGGCCTAGATCATAACATATTCACTGACCATATAAGGAAAATCATAACACAAGTGTTTTTTATAGCATTTACTTGTTACCTAGCTCTTGTAAATACCAGGATGTCACGTATAAAGAACTAGAGCACACCAGATCACAGCTTGGTGGCTTATGTGATTATGGGCTAGGGAAAGCTAGGCGTGCAGACGGGAAGCTGACAATGACAGTCCTAGTGGAGCATCCCAGCTAAACAGCTGGGTGTACTACGATAATGACTGGAGACTGCCTGCCAATCTAAACTGAAATAGGGTTGCCATGGTGCTGGGGAAACCAGGTTCTAAACAGAGGGAATCAAGTCTGTGGTGGTCAGTGACGTGGTTGGTACTCGGCAGGAAGAGTTTCTAGTCTCCAAGCTCCTAAGTAAGAGCAATTGAAAGACTTGTGCTGTGTTAAACCTTTACAGCGCAGGGCACCTCACGCAAAAGCAATTCTTCCACGCAGTAATGCATTAATTGGACTGATTCAGTCACACTACAAAAGTAATAATTTGGCATACAGCACTCTTAGTTATTAAAGGAGACAATGAGTTTCTAATCAAACAATTCAGTGTAGAGTTCTGACAATGTCCCCTGCCGAGAATCCATTGATTAGATTACAATGGCAAGAAAAACAAACAAAACAAAAATCTAGGTTAGGAATTTCAGTGGCCCTAGATGACCTGGCTTGTTCTTTTGATGGTCAAACGGTCATCTTTCTGCAATAGCATACAGCTGAAGCCTCTAATTGCTTCATATACTGCCATATCAATATTCTAAATACTAAAGTATCTGACAATACGGTAACCAACAATGGTTACATATGAACCCATCTGTTATATTTACATAATCCACCAAGTTCAAATGGTGTAGGGACCATTATACACTTATTTTAACAACATATGTTGGTTTCTGAGAGCATGTAATGTGTTAGGGGCCACAGCTGAGAAACCAAACCCTCTGCCTGTCTACTCTGTATTCCCATGAGAGTGACCCAGCGCAGCTCTGCTTATTTTACCAGACAGCATAACCCCCTGCCCCCCCAACACACACACACACACACCTTCCACCTCCCTCGACTAGTGACCCATTCATCTGAATGTCTCTTTCTGAGGGGTACAGCCCGTACAGGCCGTACAGACAGCTCTTCATTGATATGGGGTGGCGGGTGGGGAGCTTCAGCCTTTGTTATTGGGACGGTCCCACCCTGCTGGTCTTCCAGTAGATTGTAGGCTGGAAAGCACTGGAGGCTTTCAGATGTGCCCCCACAGAGCCTGGCCTCTGGGAGCCACAGGGGACAGAGGATAGAGAGGGGAAGAATGTGTCCGAGGGGAACAAGAGTGAAAAGTACATGGGAGGAGAGAGGAGGGAGGTTGGCGATTAGCCTCCGCACTGCCTAATCTAATCAGTCTGCATGACTGGCCTACAGTGGGGCATGGAGAATGAGAGAGAGACACACATGCACACACAGAGAGAGAGAGAGAGAGAGAGAGAGAGATAGAGAGAGAGAGAGAGAGAGAGAGAGAGAGAGAGAGCGAGAGCAGGAGAGAGATTATTAGTATATATGTTTAAGTAACACTGAGATCATAAACAGGAGTTGTGACACTGAAGTCAGTGGTTTCAGATGGATAATACTCCGCGTAATGCTACACAGCGACATAAATACACCTTTGGTGAGGAGAAGGGACAGCTCACCATCTTCTGTACTGAAACAGAAGGTCAGCCAAGATGGCACAGAGATCCCCCTAGAGAGATCTCCCGCTTGACCAGACCAGCTGTAACTCTGAATTTGTAAACGCTCCACTGTCTCTAGACTCGCTCCCATTTCCCCTGGAAACTGATCAGAAACACAAGCAACTCAGAGCCGGAATGGATTCCACAACCCCTAATACAGAAACGCACACTAACAAATGCACATATGGTGCAAGTGGAGAGGAGAGGGGGAGCCGTAATCAACAAAGGAAAACATCAGAAGACAGACTCAGCCGCCTCCGTTTTCCATGTTGATGTGAGACCTTTCCAGAACCTAACAGGCCATCTCCAAACCGTTTGCTGCCTCAAAGGACTCAGACAAACTGCTGTTTTTAATTGAATCAAACAAAATATTTTCACGAGGCCTGTAATGGAAAACCTTAAAGCAAATCTGTACTTAACTGCAACTGCCACCAGTTTAGGCTTAGGAACTACAAAGTGAGGAAAGCATTGAAAAAGTCTGTGCTGACTTGATTAGAGCACTCCCTATACACTTGTTGAAAGAATTACTGTACCTGGGAACAATTTTACATGGGAATGAATAACAAACTAAATCAATATATTTCAAATATATTACCGTACTGTAGTGAATCATCTCTCCTGAAGCACAGTATGCTCCAGTCATTTCTACAACTAGGACCCTTGGTCTCGATCGTCTGGGCTTGAGGGCATCAAAGTGTCTACCAGATGTGCAGCCTGGCATTTGAGACTGCTCTGGTCTAACCTCTGACACCAGGGCACTCGTTCAATTAGCGGATTTCACGCTGCTGTTGTGACAGTGCAGCGCTGGGTTTATCTTCAAGCACACACTGATAGTGCTAGTCTGATTTCCATCATGAAGCCATTTACCAATCATAAAAGCAACACTGCATGCTTTCTCAAATGCGCAAAGAAGGTGTGTTTCAAACTACCCACATCACTGAGCTAAACATTCATATTCCAGGATAAAATTATGCTGCTAAAATACTAAGGTCAGAAGCCTAGACTAATGATAAAAGCAATGCTATCAAAGCCATAAAAAGCCCAGAAAAGCTGAGGCTTGAAAGGCAGGCGATGTGGGCCATATAAATGGGTTAGCATTTAAACTCGTTTATTTATGTGTTGCTTAATGCAATGCCAACTACATCATCTGCACAAGACCAAACCTATGGTAGGGTGGTAATATATTTTCCACACTTTGAAAATGTCCCATTGGGGGGAAATGACAACATGAGTACTTTTCAAATGTAACTGCAAAAAGGCATGTAGTTATTTTTTATTTTTCTTGTGGCTATATGTCACAAGCCATAAGCTCACAATGAGTTAAGCCTGGTATACTTCAAAAAAATGTATTAGACCAAAATCAGAGACAATGTGTTACTAACCAGCTGTTAACAGCTGGTTAGTAAACTAAAGCTAATTTTAGTCACTTTAGTCAAGGAAGGCTAGTTACAGAAGGGTTTAACAAAAAGCATTTAGTCATAAAACAGGTTGCACTGTATTTATATTCACAATGTGACAGTACATCATTAGACAGTACACACAGTAGGAGTGTTTATGTTTTTTTCTTTCCAAGAAAAACCACATTTAGTTTATCTTGCAGTGTTTTCATTAAATTTTTATGTTTGGTAGTGGTAGGGTGATTTGAATCAATGACTATTTTATAAGAAAACACTGAGTATACTGGAATGTAGGTTTGAGAAGGAATTTTGAATTTTGCGCATTGCATTTAGTCAATATTCATGTTTAAAAGTATGTAATAAAAGGTCATAAAAAGTGACTTCATACATTACAGAAAAATATTTATACAGTTTTCATTGGTAGAGTGGATGGTAATTCATAAATATATATCATTATATAGGCTAGGCTATACTACTGATATGTCCACCAGCCATGATGTTCACTGATAAAAACTGGTACCCGCACATTATGTTGAAAAGAAGTAGTGATTTACAGCCAACACAAAAAGAAAATGAATGGCATTATGAGGCACCCAAGTCCATTTGTATTCCTTCTGAATTTGATCCCACTGGTGGTCCAACGATTTCATCTAAAAGTAAAATATAAAGTTTCTTGCCCCCTTGGAGGCTTTCTCACACACACAAGAATGCCAGTTGGATCTGTTTTCACTTTTCTACTTAAAGGGAAACTTAAAACCATTTCAAAACTATAGTTATTCTTTACATGTCCCATTCATTGTATTATCTTAAATTTGTATAGGCTATTGCCTACAGGATGCACACAGTACATTATAGGCTATTACAGGCGTTAGGCTGGTATTTGATTTGTGGTGTCAGGTAACCAATTAGCCTATACACATGTATTTGTATAAATTGCAAGTTAATTAACTAACAACTTAATATTACCCCACATGCATTTGTTTACATGTTGTGTTTACGCCTTTAGATACATTGTGCAATGGGCAACAATGGGGATCAATCGATGGAAAATGTGCGTTTTTATAGTAGACTAGGCTATAGGTTGATTTATGTGATTAACACCGTTAACGCCCACAAATGACGGTGTTTTCAGTGACAATAGAACGGCAAAAAATAATCCAGAGCGCTTCTCTCCCTGGCAGCATCTGTCTGGTGGGCTTTCCTGCCACGAGTTTCCCTTCAGCCTAGGGAAAATGCCACTAACACAACTAAACGGTCTATAAAAGTCTAATTTTTATGAACTTACTGTTGCGATAGTTTGAGAACAAAATATTGTATTACAACATGAGCTACATCGTTTTTTTAACGCTGAAGTCTATATATGAACATTGTATTGAGTTTTTATTAACTTACGCCTCGCCGTCGGCTGTGCAAACTTGACCCGATGATTCAAATCCAGATTGTGACGGATTGTATGTTTCTTAGGGTTTGGTCAAATTAATATACTAGTTATATTCAACCCTGCCTCCTTGCAGTGTGTCCTCATTCCCCACGTTTTCAGCAAGACCACCGCGGACGAGTGAGTGATTCCGTCTCTCTGACCCTCTACATCTGGGATGGGAGGGACTGGGAGTGACCTTATCCGCGTTCTTCCCTCCCCTGAACTGCCATTCATTGCCTCTTGGCTGAGGTTGTGTAAAAAATGCGTTACCTAAAACGAGAATCTTGAGGTCATTGTATTATGGCTTCCAAAGTTGTGAAATGGTTCTCACGACAAGAAGATAAAAAGGCTAGCTCATCATTTGAAGTCTTATTTCCCTACTTGTGATGAGAAGCAAATCAGGTTAGCAATGGCTCATTAAGTAGGCCATCTGCATAGTGACCAACAGCAGATGATTCATTAAAGTATTTGAACTGAAATAATTTGTGTGTAGCCTATACATCATCAAATAAGCCCACAATGTTCTAAAGGCAAAATATAGCCTAAGGATACCATATCAGGTAGCCTGCATGTGAAAATCCCTGCACCTTAGCCTATTGGCTATAGACAACAGCTGACCCAAAGCCCAATGTCAGTCAGTGTAGATTGCTGGCATTCTGAAGGAGTAAACTATTTCTGTCTAAAATGGTCGCTTATATTGCATTGCACATGCTTACATTCTATGTCTATCTATGCCATCTCCCATCCAGGTCTGCAGACTTCTATTCTTCTTGGTTTCAGAGTTCATTCACAGTAGATATGAATTAGGAAAGGGTGAAGTGCAGACTCCACACAAAACACAACACATTTAAACATCATTGTAACTTCATTTATTCTTTCCATGGCAGCACGCTACAGTGAATGGACTATTTTCAGTCTGTTGCGGCTAGGAAAGGAACAACTGGTGCCAGGACCTTCTTGCCCCCCCTCCCCCCATTTGTACTCTTTGGTTATTTAAATTGTACATGAAAGAAGGGAAGGCACCCTTGACTTGTACAAGAACAGATTTGTTTGCTTCACCTAAACAACAGTATCTGGTTATTGACAATAGGGAGCCTTGATATTATCAGTTCATTTGAGTCCATTATAAGGTCAATGTGTGTATGGTCTGACCAATAGTTCTGCACAGCAAAATAAAATCTCACCAACAAAATTTGTTTACACTGAGCGTAAACTCTGCGTAGACTGCACACTCATTTAAAACTGTATTGCTCTGTGTACATTTCCATGCTAACAAATTATAGAAATTAATGACAGATTCAGGGTAGGCTAATCTGAACTGAATTCATTTATACTGAGGTTTTGGGTTAGCTGCTTGAGCATTCTGAACTTTTGTTCAACAACTGTGGTAATTTTGGACATAAATAATAGTGTCTGTCTTAATGCTGTCTCTACAGTGGCCTTAACATTCAACAATGGTGATAGGAATAGGAATATAATCTTTGTTTTAATGTTGTCATACATGTTTTGTAAGTGTTGGTCTGGGAAAACAGAGGCTTTCTTTCTGTTCTGTTGTTAGGTGTGATAAGCTGTTGTACTTTCTACCATTACAGTTTGAGGTTCAACACATTCCAGTCTGCAATGGTCACTATGATTTTAATCTGTTTTTGCAAGCAGGTAGGCTGCATAGAGAGACACAATATTTTTAAGAATTCCAGTCAGACTTCAGAGAATGAAGACCTTCACCACTGCAATCTCTCCTGGTGGAAATTCCAGATATAGGAACCAAGGGGGTGGCACCATTCTACCCTGCATGTGCTAACCATAGCACATTTAGAGTCTGACACTAGCTATGCTATCTTATCATTCAAGGCTATCAGGCTACAAAAATTGAGATAGCAGATTTAGCGTTAGCCCAGCTGAAAAAACATTGGAGGGGCGGGTCTGAACAAGAGCCGACCAATATGTGTGTGCGTGTCACACAACAAACCTGCAAAGATTAAGTGTGAAATACACACCAAAGCCACTGTGAAAAACACCAGGATAAAACTGGTGACACCATTGGGGCTGGTTGCTCCTAATCACAAACAGAGAGTGGAACAACTCATGAGGAAAGAAATTCTACATTGGGGTTTGTGAACTGATTCCATACACCAGAGAAATTGTCTGAAACCAGAGAGTTCCAAACCCTCAGCTTGAGATAGTTGGATGGGAAATATTGGCACCATCTAATTAAACTGAGCTCTCCCATCATTTGAAAATGCATGGATTTCAGTATACACTAACAATACATGCAAGTGACAAATTTATAGCATCTTGTGGTGGCAAAAATTTACTTTTTGTAGCACCACACAGACCTGCCATAAGAGTTCATTAAAAGTCAGTTTGACATAAACTGCCCAAGAATCCGTAACCACTGCTGAAAGTCAAGTTTGTTTCCTGGCCTGCTATCAATGGCTGTAAACTATCATGAGAAACCCACATTACAGTCACAGTACCACACTTTGTGTAAAAATTTGACATTAGCTTAATGAATGCACAATTAACATATTACATATTCCTCTGCCTTTTTCAAACACCACATGAAAAGTTACTGTCCTATAGGTTATGAGTGGAAAATGGCAGTTGGCTCATGATAAACATGACACAATGGTGCAAATTAAAAAGGCCTCTGACCAGCACGTACACCATGTGGCCTTTTCCCATTACTCTAATAATTTCTTCACATAATAGTCTGGTTCATATGTACCTTACCACTTTTATATGCCCAAAATGTCATGCCACAAACTACAAATGTAAAATATTTGAGAAGACAGGGTGTCAAGGTATAAAACAATACAGGGCTGTCAGGGCTATAGACATGGTTAGGCATCAATCCAGTGACTCTCGCTAATGTCAAACGGCCTACAGCTCGGCTTTTCTGCATGGTAACCTATAGTTGTTTGCTTTGCACAACTGTCAATCAATTCACACAAGAGGTTAAAGGTCAAAGCCCGCATCAGGGCAAGCCCGCCCATTCACTGCAGGGGCTATTTCCTGTGCTAGTTTGCAGGCTGCTGGCTGTAAGAGGTTAAAGGCCAACAGGCAAAGGTTAAAGCAAGTACTGGTGGTAGGGAAATTAGTTTCTTTAGCTCCAGACTCTAAAGGAGACTGTAAGCTTGATTTTAGTTTAACTACTACACATATGAAAAGAAATCATTGTATATCAAATACTGTATATGCATATAGATTCCGTAATGTTTTTTACTGTACTTAATTATAACAATTTATTATGGTTTGATCATAGTAAGGCACAAAAATATATTAAATGAAAATATATAGATTAATATCTTTCACAGTAATACGTTTTCAAATACATCACCACTGCACATATACGTATTTAATTTCTTATGTGATTTTAAATTTTTTAATTGTTCTTTGTCTGATATAAACTGTATTTGTAGAAATTCTACTCTACTGTACCAGTAGCCTATATGGATTTTTGTAGAAAATGTGTCACTGTACCACTTGAAAAACAAATACAGTAAAAATGCTGTGCACAAAAACAATTATCACCCCAGTTGGCAATGGTTAGTCTGTAAAAAACAATACAAATCAGTGCAAACAGTGTAATTTTAAATATTCCTGAAGCATGTGTAGACAATAGACAGTTGGGTGCATCTACAGTGTTGTCGTGACATAGCAGATACCGAAAGGACACAAGAAATTCCTCACCTTTCTAACCTCTGACCTACAATTAACCACAAGCCTATTTAACACCTATTCAAAACAACATGAGTGAAAGGCGGTAAGAAATGTAGGGAGCTGTTTCCCAGAAAACTACTTTGAAGTCCACTTCAAGATGCATTTAAAAAAGGCATATTCAGCGATTATAAGTGATATACACTTTTTTCTACATAGCCCTGGCTATGTAAATGGGAACACAAAGTGGTGCAGTCCACACCACCAAACAATATCCTAGCCTTGGCAATGCGTTTTCAATGTGTTTGGCAGTGCTTCTGCGGGAGCACCCTATTTTGTTTAGATCAAGTTTAAATATCAACAAGCTTTCTCTAAAATTACTGAATATTCCTTGAAGCATCTATAGTACACACCAATGAAAAGTTCCAGTTATTTGTTTTTTACAATTTTCAATTGCTTAGCAGGTAAAATGACAGGTCCAACCCTGAGCAGAAGGCACCGTAGTGTCGTCTCCACAGTAGACGAATGAAGTGCAAAAACATGAAAAAGCAAATCAACAACATGTGTAGTTGACACACTCGCTTCAACTAAAGCTCACGACTGTGAATATAAACAGCAAGTGGCTGATAAACATGAAGGCCTATGTGATGTGTCCTGCATGAATGCTCTTTGTCCAATCATGTGCTTTCAGTCCATACTAAACTATACTCCTAATGCAGTCAGAGTGCCCATATGCACTAAGCCCAAGGTCCCCAGGCCCCTGTGGTGCCCGGGTCACAACTGGGGTCATCATCTGGGAATGTAATGGGTGCGGCCCTGCTTTGGTAGTGGAGAAGTCGCTCCAGGAGAAAGTCTACCACTGAAGGGAAGTGCTCCGATACCTCGCTCCTCTCCTCGGGATCCTTCTCTATGTCAAACAACATTACGGGCTTGAGGATGGAGGAGCTGGACGCAGAGCTGTTCTGACCAGGGCGAGGGAACCAGATGTCACAACCTGGTGGGAAAATGGGAAATAAGGACTTTTGAATACGCAGATACAAGACTGAAGCTAAATCTACAAAGCGACAATTGAAAAACTGCAGATCATTTTTAAATAACCATATAAACAAAGTTTAGTTTACCATCTACGGCACATATTAGCCCAATACTTATTTTTGTTCCTTGGCTTTTCTAGTGTCAATGCATGTGCTTGCCATTTGTTTTGAGTGACTGAAGAGTGACTGAACAATCATTTCAGTTAAATGCTACAAGGCCAGAGCTTCCGCCCTTCCTTCAGACTAAACATGTCATTATGAATGACAAAGGATAATAACCTGGGTAGCCCGTCAGCAGCTTCCAGTTTGAGGATCGAATGGCTGCATGAATGGACACATTGAAGCCAGGCTTGGACAAGGAG
Organism: Aphredoderus sayanus; assembly: GCA_027564795.1. NCBI lineage: Eukaryota > Metazoa > Chordata > Actinopteri > Percopsiformes > Aphredoderidae > Aphredoderus > Aphredoderus sayanus. The sequence goes on from JAODUG010004844.1 coordinate 10,173, forward strand.
CCTCCGCGGGCTGTCTTAGCCAAAGTCAATTGGCTGTCCCGGCCAGGACCTGGGCAAAACACAGAGAAGAGCTGATAATAATGTACAATACAACAGTATAATAAAATACCGTCATACCATTTATCAAAGTGTTATCGGTATATATTACTCATCTTAGTATACATCCTCATGTTCATTATGACACAATCCATTTGGACAAACAACCAAATGTATTCAACAAGAAAGAATGTCATAATGGTATCTTGCTGGTCTACTACATTGACCAGTGTCATATGTGTTTCAAGATACTAAGAAACCCATAAATAAAAGGACAGAAATGTTTAATTTAAAAGTGCAACCCAGCACCTGAGTCAATGGTTTTCCTAAAGTTGCTGAATAATAGAATACTGGACAACCACTGGACACAAAACGTTCTCTATGGATATTCAAGAATACAGTTTTGGGCCTGGCAGTGTACCCTGGTGCATACCTGAGAATCACAGGGTAGGCAGCCAGTACAGTGTAAGGTGTTAAAATAAATATACCAAAAAGAAAGAGCTCTTTCTCTTCTAGAAATTCAACAATGACCCAGCAGTAATGGAGAAGTTGAACCATTTAAAAAATAGATTCTTTTTTTTTTTAAAGACCAAAAGGAAACAAGAACAAATCCCTATAAAATAAAATAAAATAAAATAAAATAAATCACAAATAAATGTATTGTATTATACAGTTCATAGCATGCAATTAATGGACACAACACAAATTAAACAAGTTGATCAAATGCATGTACTGTATGCAATTACATGTAAAACAGTATCTGCATGTAAGTCCATGCAAGCAATAATACGGTCATGCTTCAGTGTTTGGCCTATCTGGCTTTTGCCACAATAAAACCATTGTGTGTCAAGTCTGACTATTATAAATTAACCTTTTGGAACGCTTGTTTTTCTCTTGGAAGGCTTAATGTGACATCACCGGCAGCCTATTTAGTGCTCCTGAGAACAAAGGCACCCAACAGAGCAGTACTAACTGTAAGGAATTCAAGATCATCTTGCAATACTGTATGCGTGCTACGACACAGCTAATAAACAGCCGCTGTCTGCGAATCTGAGGTGCTCGGTAGAATGTACCTTTCTAGGCTAAACTATTGGGAGAATATCATGAAAAGTGACATTTATTTAGCAGTGTTAAGGCAACTTTGGATTGATGGAAAATAGTCTTTGGTCCTGCATTCTCTTTGGGTTGAGACATGTTCCACATCAACAGGCCTCTGTTGTGAAAAGAACACCTGATTCCAATTAGCCTCTTTCACAGAAGTCATTATCCTAGATGCTCACATATCTGTTTCCAACCTAGACTGTAGACATTCCATGTATTTAATAAAAAAGTGTTTAATATGACTGTAAATCATAATATTAAGTCACTTATATTATTAAGCACAATACTGTGAACAAATATGTTTGTAAGAATTAAAATCGTAGATTCTTGGTCCACATTTGAGTCCTATTTGAATGCATAGTTCACATGTGGGATGAATACAAGGACAATAAATAATGGCAACATCTTGAGGCCTTAGATGCCTGAGACTTCACATTCCTATCTGAACACGTTCTACAATCATGTGACAAAAGACTTCGATAGCGATCAATGCACACGTGGTAGTACGTGGATTATTAAAGGGACACTGTGACACTGACTTGTGTCTGGAATCCACCTTGTGGTGTAAGCCACCAATACAAAAACAGTGTTGTGTTGATTTGAAACAAAAGTTAATTGCCCCTTCTGCATCTTCACGTGGGATGGCGTGCACTTCCCTATACTCCTCCCCCTATAGCCTTCAAAGGCTAACACTGATGTCTGGCTCCTCCCCCTACAGCCACGTACACAGTTGTGCTTAAAAATAGAAACAGTGAACTTAACTGCAGTAGAGATGTGAGGTTCAGGAGCACAATAAAACAGTCAAGAGAGCATTACCCTTAAATTGACCCCCCAAGCATTTGCACAAAACTGAGCTAAAACGATTCATATCATAGTTGAATAATTGATAGGTCAACATAAATGAACTATGGCTTTGTCATGCAAGATTCTAGTGTGAAGAGTAAGAGGTCAAAACAAGCATGGTAGCTCACTGCGCCTGGTTCTGTGTACATGAGGGGTTGATATACGGCACACAAAGCGAGCAGCACTGAAGACCTCATGGTCTTTTGCTTCACATACACACAGAATATACAGCACTGTAGATCCACAGCAGTGGAAATCACACATTAGAGAATACAACAAAAGAACAAATAAGAGCAGGAGAATGAATGGAGAGGATATGCAAGAAAATAAGGGTAAGGTAGAGGTGAATTCCCACTAAACAAGCGTGAGGACTGATCTCTTCTCGTATTGAAAATGGAGATTTGAAAGGGTCTGTATATTTTGAGAACCAAAGTGGAGAATGGATAAAAAGCATTAAACTGAACCCAGGGAGGCTCAGAGAATGACAGAATAGAAGCTCAAAAGAGGCTGGGTTAATAGGAACGAGAGAATAGGGGAAAACCTAAGAACTTGGAAATGAATGGAAAAGAGAAACTCACTTCGGAATGCGCTGAAGAAAACTATTTGTCACTATGGCGACAAACAATGAAAGATAAAACACTTGTGAGAATGCCAGAAAGTTATTATGTGCACATAAAGTTCTGAGTAAAGAGTAATATTATGTAACCTTTCATAAAAAATCATGAGGTTCATTCATCTCAATTTGCCTGTGGATATAACACTGAAAATACAATCAGCTTGTAAAATACTTTTATTTAAATAGTATTAGAATATTTAGTATTAGTAATAGAAATTCATTGTTTGTTTTTATTTATTTCATTGTGTATTTTAGTGTTACTACATGTTATTCTTTGGTCTGAGCTGCTGTCAAACATGTACATTTTGGTCTATATTTAAACAGGGATGGGATTTGTCACATTCACAGCCACCATCAAGACTATGTAAATTAATAATTTAATTGTTCACAGTAGATATTTGCAGTGGACCATACTGAATGTTATAGCACCTGTCAACAGCAGAGGTTCCCCCAATCCTTTGGGCCCCAAAAAAGGCATCCATTTCCAGTAATGCAATTCTTTTTACACAGTTTTATTACAAAGCTCAATGCTTCAATAGGGAACTAGTAGTCTCGCAACACAGCGCTGGCTAACTGCATCAAGACCCACCTACTTGACAGGGAGATATTTTGATTGACATGCGCAACTACTGTACATAACTCAATGACCAAGTCAGACAATAAACTTAAACTGAGGAATTTGCTGGGAAACTTAACGACACGAGTCTGACTGTCAATAAGTATGCTAGTTACTGCTGTAAAAAAAAGGAAAACCTGAAATGAGTAAATAAAGCACTGCATTAGCGTCACCGGAATTACGGATACAGACTTGTGAGTGACAATGCTAACGGCCAATAAACTTCCTCACTCCCAGAAAATGCTGTCAAACGTACAGGGGTATTACAGCTGTGGAAGAAATTATGACCACTGCAGCAGTTTCTCTGATTTGTACCATTTCTACCTTTTTATTTCTGTATAAATAAAAGTGTATGCATGTATCAGACGTTTCCTTATGGACGGATGAGGCTGAGCCTAGGTAACTAACTAGTAACTGATGATGAGAAAAGGATTATACATACATAACAGAATTACATCACAATATTACATTAGGGAAAGTCACTGGCAACTAGGTAGTTTACTACGACTGTTGAAAATAACTCACATGGTGCGATATCAACGTAGAGGGGATCAATGTTGTGCAGCAGCTCCACCCTGGGGGAGGCGAAACCTTTGCTGCAAGACAAAAAAGGTACAGTATGACCCTTTACTTTGTAAAAAGTGAACAAATACCCACATACACCTACAGGCTACAGTACAGGCTCATGGTCATACAAATATGACTCATACTGTACACTCTAATCCAATGGGGCCATTTGTTCTGCAAGACCACACTGCACTGCAGAGACAGCGCTCCTCTACCACTGACCACAGTGTCAGATAACCCAGGAATAACTCTGACCCTGTCTCGGTTTGGCTACTGCTCTTGGTCTTCATTTAGCTTTAATGTCATAGTCCACACTGTTAGGCTGCTTCACACTGGAAACACACTTAAATTAAATTAAAAACAAAAAAACAATAAAACTTTAAACTAGCAAAAAACAATAGCAGTTAATCTGTCATCAGAGTCACACAGTGACACGTCTACTGTGGAACACACTCGGCAAAACTGACAACGTGGTCAGCTGACTGGTTTCAGCCAATAGCCAACAGAATAACGGAGTAGTAATTTGTGGTCTTGGGTGAGCCTTGAATCCTGCAAACAGTCTTCAACAGCCCTCAATTCCACCAACTTCATTGTGTCCTCATATAGTTTACAAATATAATGTGTCACTTAGATATGATGATAGTCTGAGACCAATTAACAGGAACAGCATCTATAGTCTGAAAATAGATTTGCAAATGATCAGAGAAGGTAGTGTATCTGGTGTTTAAAGGAGAGGGGTCATTGTCTCATACAGTGTACTGCATCTTAAATGATCTTCTCCCAAACACTATTTTAATGGCACATGCTAAATCCCCATGTATTATCAGCGGTAAGCCTTAATCCTATCTCTCAGAGGGACCTTTGATTGACATGAGAGAAAGCTGATTTAAAAGTGAAAGATTGAAGGACTACACATTTGTGTTAGAATGAGTGATGGAATGTCCTTTCCATTGAGCTTCCATTTCCATGCTAACAAAGCGCTTAATGAA
>JAODUG010004845.1:0-10337 GCA_027564795.1 Aphredoderus sayanus
GGCACATAAAACAACATAAATACATAAAGAAATAATTAAGAAATAAATAAATACACACAGCAATGCCAATTGAAAAACACACATCAGCCGTTTGGTTAAATACGAGATTTCTGAGTACATTACGAGGGTTAATAGGAAACAATTGTTAACCCTTGTGACGCCCTTAAAATACAGTCTTGAACCACTAGGTGGCGCCATCTGATTGTGTATAATTGTAGTTTTTTTTTATTGTCATTGCTGTGTATTTATTTCTTTATAAATTTGGGTTGTTTTTTGTGCCTTTTAACCCTCCTGGGGCCCGGTTCAATAAGGAGGTTCAATCAGCTCTGAGTTAAAACTTGAACTCTGAGTTGACTTACCCTAAAATGGGAACCTCTGAGTTTTAGATTACAGAACAGCTGAAATGAGTGAGTTAAGCGCGTGCACCACAACTATAAAAAGCCATTATCAATGGAGCGCAGATATTATGAGTCACCATGGCAACAGAGTCAGACAAAAAGAGGTCTGCATATTTCTCCCCAGCAGAACTGGATGTGCTTATGCAAGCATATGCAGAATTTGAACATGTCTTTAAAAAAAAAAGCAAAATGGCTGAAGCGGCAAAGAACAGAGAGTTAGCTTGGCAGAAAATAGCTGCTCAAATGCGTAAGTTTACATTTTAATTACTTTTATACAGTGTTGGGTGTAATTTATTTTCTAAGTAATCTAAATACTGTAATTTAATTAAAGACTATAAAACAATTCTGTATAAAACAATAGTAGATTTCAAAAGCTATATTTTTATTGTAACCTCCTCCCTGTAGTTACACTTTGGTCAATTCAAGAATAACTCATGCAATTGTATATTGTTTATTTGAAAGCATTAGAATTGCAGTTTCTTGTCTCCTTATTGTTCAAGTGGTTGAGGTTGATTTAGAAAGTACAGTAACATAATTAATAAGTAAGTAGACCATATTAGTAAGTAGACCAATACTTTCTAGAGATGGTAATTATTACGTTAATCTAATTAGACTTGTTGAATTTGTAGTTAGTAATAATAAACTAATTTCGACTGTTATAGCCCAACTTTCATAATATCAGAGGTGAAACTGGAAGAACTGTATTTTATTAAACCTATTAATCTAATATTCATGTATAGGTGCAATGCTGCAGGCATTAAACGAACGTGGCAGCAGCTGAAAATGAAATATAAAAACATAATTCAATCAGGTAAGCTTAGAGCATATCATAGCTGTAGGGTACCTGGCTTTACTAACATTTGACATATTAAATGACTAAATAGCAGTCAGTGTCTAGCAGTGCAGCAGCATTTTTGACATAGGTCATTTGACTACTCAGCCAACAGAAAGAAGGCAGAGGCTTGCAAAACAGGGGGAGGACCTGCACCACCACCTCTGACGAATGCAGAGGACATGGCCCTGAGCCTTAATATGGGAAGGCCAATGGCTGAGGGAATTCCTGGAGGGACTTCATCAGAGCCAGTCACTTCAGAAGATTTAAGTGCCTTCATAAAATGTAAGAGGTCTTACCTACAGAATGTGTTATTTTTTTATAAAGACTATTTGTGATATTTCCATTTATATTACTTTGGGTTGGGTTTTTGGTTGGTCCCAACAGATTCAGATGGTAAAATCTGTCTCTTGGAGCCTCCTGTCCCAACAGAACCCCAGGCAGTTGTAAGTAGCCTAGTGGTAGTATAAAGTGTACTCTATGAAATGCTCATCTTCACAGGGTGATGGGGGTGAAGAAATCGTTTCTGCTGCCACAGAGAGTTTACAGAGGTAATGTTATTATTATGTGTCTACACATCAAACAATCTACACATTCACATTTATTCACATTTTTATGTGGAGTAGCCTATAGAATCCAAGTTCATATCTATAAATGGTCATTCTTATTTCTACCCCCCCAGAGTGTGGAAGAACAGCAGGAGGAAGGCCCATCAACTTCTGGTGCACAGATGAACACAGTTCAGTGATGTACAGTAAATGCCAGTTTAATTCTGAATTTTAGAAGTACATGATGTAACTCCAATGTACTATTAATTACAAATTTCAGTTGCCAGTGAAGGAGTTCTTATTAAAAAAAAATAGCAAAGAACTAAACTCCCTACAAAATACAGCCTCTTCATCAACAGGATGGTCCATAAAAGGACATGCCATATCATTCCTTTTGATACTCTCTGTGTGACGGAAATGTGCGCAATGAATAAATGTACCGAAAGAATCAATGAGGTGTTTAAACACTGCTTCCTTATTGAAAAAGGGGGGGAAGACCAAATGAAACTCTGGGTTTACCGAAGAAAACCTGGTCCCGACCAGGTTAGGTTCACAGAGTAAGTTGCCATGGTAACTGACTGAGTACAAGTTACCTCTCTTTTGGAAACGGGCTTGACCTACTCTGCTTTCTCGGGTTTAACACACCTCCCATTCTGAAACGGAAAACCCAGAGTTTCCCTCTTTTCAGGGTTAACATACTCCATACTTAACCTCCTTTCTGAAACGGGCTTCTGGATCGAGACAAATCATCAAAACAGATCAAATCCTACAGACTGATAGATTTAAATGACTATTAATTATTAAATAACACTTACTTCTACTCCTGGACCAGGAGCGTGAGCGTGAACTTGAACTTGAACGTGAACTCGAACGCGTGTATGAGCGTAAGCTTGAATGTCGCTCATAGCTGCGTACTTCTCTATTGCAGGAATCATCCTCGACACTGAATGAAGAGAATCAAAACAGCGTCATAATACAGGAATACAGGGGAATTCAGGCAAATGTAGACCAAGACCACATAATGTATGCATCTATATCCCTACTAGGCTGATCAGTGACCAAAATGATGTGCAAAAATTATTATTATAAAATTAGAGTTCTCCCGATCTTTGCTGTCCAGACGATTATAATGAAAATAATGTAGTTATTTAATTACGTACATGCTTCTACACAGCATACTGTGATGTATTTGAAAGAAGGATCCTGACTGAACAAAATACACACTTTCCTGGACAGGTTAGCCATAAAAGTACAGTGGCCAAACTATCAAAATGAAATTTAGTGGAGTGAATGTACACCATGTTTTTATATTTATATTGTGAGATTTATTTGGCATTTTTATGCAAATTGCTCCATAACTTACTTTTAGTATGTTCAACTACATACAATATGCATGGTGGGAACAACATTTCTGGTGCAGATACTTTAATGTTCTTTAATAAGGTTCAGCCCTATATTATGTATACTGATTGGCTTAACAGACAGCAGTTAAACCAAGTCTGTCACCATCAAACCAATTAAAAGGTGAAATCAGTGATTGTAAGCTAATACACTGTCAAATTACCCAAATATCTCCTAGATTGCAAGTTGTCCATTCTGTGCGCGAGCTGAAACATTTTTAATAATATGGTGTTCCTACACAGCCCTGATTCCTTAGATAGGAACACCTATTTTGTTGTATGCCAAAATGTCACTTGAGCATGCTATGGATAAAATGTCCCTGTTGTCTTATTTGTCTCACTATCTAGCAGCCATGTCTCCCTCAATTGTGATATTCTGTATTGTTCCATTCAGAGCCTTTAATTAACACCCCAGACTGAAACACAGCTACTGGTGTGTGGAAGGGGAATTCCACTGACATTTATAAAGGTTTGGAGAAACAACAATGCTGGCTAATTGAAAACAGGACAAGCATAAACTCCTCCCATATCTAAGTGCTGTGCCCGTCTATCACAGTTTTGCCCCAAACAAGTTGGGCTGATTGTTCTGGGACGCCATAATCTGACTGCAACAAAAGTGGAAACACATCTTCTGTTCATATTAATGCCACAATCTAAAAATTCAAGTCTCATAATTGGTCAAGTTAAAGTATTTGAAGAGAACAAAAGTATACTTACTCCAAACGGCAGTTCCAGTCTGGGTACCTAGAATACAACAAGAGCACCATATCAACTTTGTGTTTAGGTTGATTTAATTAATTCATAATTTCATTTTTGTGCCTCTACCATTAACCATGCTTTACATTTTAGTCTGGATAACTGTAAATGGAACAGTTTAGATAGGGTAGATAGTTAGATTGGGTTAGGGTATATGAAAGCATTTAAGTGCCTGTATTGGCAAAGTCATCACCAGATGGGTCTCATTCTGATTGGTTGAAGGTGGGAAAAACATCTACTAGTGCATAAAAGTCACCACAAAATGTCTGATTATTTGAAGGTAGATGTCCAATCTCCTGACTGACACTAGCAATGCCTGGCTGACACAGACAGGTTTTTGCGTAGAAGGGAATCAAAATCCATATTTTTAACCAGGCTAGCATAGTGCCTGTTTATAGCTATACAGTACATGATCTACTAGGTCTGTACAGTATACACTATAAGGATATTTTCCACTTACATCTGCAGTAGCTCAAGCTGTTTGTCTGCATGTCTGTGTGTAGTGATGTGATTAAACCATTGCTGTGGATCAGAAAGAAAATACAATTGTTATCACAGTCTAATAATTGTGGAAACAATCATGAAGTACAACTTACATTTCAAGTTGAAGTGTAACTTTAATTCACCAACTTGCAGACAAACAAGTCACATTTATTTAATGTTTGGAGGAACATCATGAAACCAGGCAAGTAACAGGTTGAGAATTGGTTCAAACATTTTCTCATTAACAACACAATACAACGCAGGGGAAACAGGTCTGGAGCCGATGTGGCGTGGACGACAGGGAACTTCAACAGCAGCATTGTCACCTGGTAGCTTCGTCTGGCCAAACGTGCATATCGGGACTTTCTACAACAAAAAGAGCTCAGGGAAAACAGACAAGAGAGACAAGAAGAAAGGAACGAAATAACACAAACAGATATATTTATTCCTCAACCAGGCTACTTACATCTTCTTGGTAGGCAGTGAAATTGCAGAGGGAACAAGTATATGGAAAGTTTTTAGGACACCGCCAAAAGAAGTCTCGGGCAACGTCTTTGGGGGGCACAGCACCGGCCTCTGTCTTCTTGGTAGCGGACCCCGTGCTGTGTGAGGGAGCGACGTAGGAGTGGGGCGGTTCCACCGGCTTGTTATATCTATAGTTACTGTTATATGTATAATGTCCACCAAATAGAGGGTTGTACATCCCACCACCACCATCAGGGGGCAGTGAAGCCCATTGACCTCCCCACATATGGGCAGGGCCTGGTGGGTCCAGTGGATTCGCAGGGGCTTGCTTGAAGGCTGCCTGAGGCATCTGGTGGGATGGGTACATATAGTTGACTGGGTAATGCTCCGGCGGGACCAGACTCGCAGCGGAGGCAGGCTGAGCAGGGCCTGTAGCCGTGGCAACAGGAGACTGAAGAAGTGATGGTGCTGGAAGCGAACCTGTGAGAGAAGCAGCACTGGCACAATAGTGAGAGCTGGCCTGAGGCATGGGCTGAGAGCTGGGATAAGGGCTGGGCTGAGAGCTGGGATAAGGGCTGGGCTGAGAGCTGGGATGGGGGCTGGGCTGAGAGCTGGGATAGGAGCTGGGCTGAGAGCTGGGCTGAGGGCTGGGATGGGAGCTGGGCTGAGGGCTGGGATGGGAGCTGGGATGGGAGCTGGGATGGGAGCTGGGATGGGAGCTGGGATAAGGGCTGGGCTGAGAGCTGGGATAAGAGCTGGGATGGGAGCTGGGATAAGGGCTGGGATAAGGGCTGGACTGAGGGCTGGGCTGGGAGCTGGGCTGGGAGCTGGGATAAGAACTCGTACTGGGGCAAGAGTCAGCAGAGGGCTGAGAGCTGGTGCTAGGAAACATGCTGGAGCTGGAGCTACCGTGCTTTGTACTTCTGCTGGGAGCCATGTCCCACTTTGACATCCGCTTTGGGGCCCTATCCCATCTAGAGGATGTTCTTGGGGACAAATGGGTGTTTTCTGGGGGGGCAGGGTTGGCCTGCGGCGTTGTCGTAGGCAACGCAATTGACCTATTGTTTTTGATCTGCATGAGCAGATAGGGGAGAGTCTTTGAGGTTAAGAGTTCATTTGGGACTTCGGAGAGCTTAGCTATGTCCTGCAACTCCAAGCCCATACGGTACAGGAAGCTCAGGGCTTCAGCCGACTTGTCCTTCTCGGGGGACGACATCATGGGCTCGTATGTCCTGCAGAGATGGTCCTGAGTGGTCTGGGGGGGACTTGAGCTGGTGGGAAGTCTATAGTTTGTTCTTACATACGGAAATTAAAGGGAACAACAACTGTAAAAAAGTACATTTCATTTATTGATCTGCACTTTCTTTGTAAAAAGACAATGACGCACTTGAACGTAATGTAGTTGAAACAGAAGCACGCTTGGGCTTGGGCAATCACAGAAAACAAAACAACATGCAAAAGTGATGCAATGCAACTAATAGATGTAATGCAATCATATCTGGTCCCTGCAAGCTATCGTTGTAAGGAAACGTGTCCCATTCAATACAGGTTAATAGCAGACGCTGCTTTGAGAACAACTGTACATGAAAAACAAAACATCCTACTGGTATCTAGCTCCAGTTTTTACTCATATCGTGTCAAAGATATTTATATTACCGTGTATTTTCCCTTCAGGTAACAGAGTAGCTACTTAACAAAAAAGGAATTTAGCATTTAGCTTTCCTCCAAAAGCAACAACCCTACAGTTGAAACGTTCATGTTCGATCCACAGTACAAACAGGGCTGCAACACGGCCTAATTCCATTCTAGAAATTACAGTACACAAATTTAATGATTTTGTGTACACGTACATACTTTTAGATGATCGGCATTGCTATTGGCACTCTACTCTTATTACTTACTGCGGAAAAAAAGAATCAGTAGTTTCACACATCCATAGCACCTTGATAGCGTCTGCTGACCCGGGCGTGACTTGGTTCGCTTCCGGTTAACTGTTGGTCTAGCGGTAATTGCATATATATGTATATATATATATATTTATATATAATATGGTTGCAATTCTGATCGTCCCATGTTGTGTACAAGCATTCCCTTTCTGTGCATGTTTGTAAGCTAATGTACTTCTGATTGTTGTTAACAATAGGACCCTACTGAAGTGTAACAGTGTAAGGTAAGACCTCATACACTTTTTAGGCTATTTCACCATAGCTGTTATTTTGGGTTACTCCTAGCCAAGCTACTGTACTGTACTGCAGTACTGTATGAGCATACTTACTGTTACAAGATGGTACGGTACTGTACAGTACTGTACAGTAGTAAAGTAAAGAAGTAAATGAACGCTTGCAAATGTTTTAAATAAACGGGGCACACGTGAATGAGAAACAAATAAAAAATATTTACACGCTAATAGTAGGCCTAGAATGTACTGTTAACATTAATTTTAGTGATTGTACGATGTTATTTCTTTAGCAGGATGCTACTGGTATCAGTTGTATGATCTGTTTCTGCATTTGATGCTACTGTATACAATACTGTACTGTAAAGCAAGGTTGTGATGAGTTTTTACACATTCTTGACCCGATGCAGTAATCCATAACTCCAGATGTCTTTGGATTCGGGCCAGCTCTTCAGTTCGCATATAATAGTCATGTGTGTCGCTATAATATAGGGTTTTCAGTCGTCCAAATCAACAGTTTACATGTCCTCTCTTCCCTGGCAATTCCTTTCTAAATTCTATTCTAGAGACCTGTCATGTCTCAGAACTACCCGTACAGAAGACAGCCACCACTGGCTCAGGAGTCGCAACAAATTCATGGGTCTTACAGCTCCTCAAATCAGCGAGTCGATGGGGATAGTCCATTTTACAGGCAACCGTCATCTCAGTTTTCCACATCCTACCCTTTGCCTTCGTCATCTAAGCCCTCTGTGGAGCCTTCGTCCTCTGTGCCGAAGGTGGACTCCACGCTCAGCATCCTCAGCAGCTATGGGCTCGAACCCAGCGATTTGTCTGCACTGGCCGAGCTCCCCGAGGACGTCCTCACCCTTGACGCGCTGCCTCGTCTGCTTACAGAGATCAAAGTCAAGAAGGGGGTGACCAAGCCTCACCCCCCGTCCCCTGCCCCCTCTTCCTTCTCTTCTTCCGTTTCCTCTCACCCCAAGAAGGGGACCATCAGGCCTCACTCCCTCTCCGCAGCCTCCTCTTCCTTCTCTTCTTCGTCCTCTCAAGCTCCCGTCTCCTCCCGTCTCTCTGCTGCCGGCAGTTGGGAGGATATTCGCAACAAGCCTGTTCAATACCCGTTGGACCACGCCTTCATAACACATAAGCCCCTCCCACCAGAGCAGGTACAGGATTGGCAGGACAGATGGGGCAACCCTAGACAGACATGCTCAGGCCCTGCCAAGTCCCCGTCCAGCACAGGTGCTTTGGCATCTCTGTCATCGCCGGGCTACATAGTGGACTACAACCACAAGGACGCTTGCGGCGAGTTTGGTAAGCAAGGCCGAGGCCCTTGTCCCGCCGCCAGGTACGAGAACCCGCCGCCCAGCTGCACACCAGCAGGGGGCGGCGGCGGCAGCGGCGGGAAGCCTCCCCGCTCGTTGGCTCAGTCCGGCTCAGCTGATTACAGGGTGCCACCGCCGCCTGGCCGCTACCAGGCCGCACCAAGGGTGGCGCAGCGCGCGCAGAACACCGCCTACAGCAGCAGCAGCAGCAGCAATACAGTGGGAAAGATCCCCTGCAGGAAAGCAGCGCAGGACTTCCACGGAACCATGCCGGACGTCTTCCCGTACGCGTGCTCGCTCTGTGACATAACTTGTCTGTCCGAGAAGGTAAATAACTCCCACCACTCCTTCTGCTTGGAGCCCTCTGCTCTGTGATAGGAGTATGAACAATGGTGTGTGTGCGTCCGTGTGTGTGTGTGTGTGTGTGTGTGTGGTTGGGGGTGGGGGGTGGGTCATCATTGCACACTTATGGCCAGCAGGTGTCAGTGTTCAGAGGAGAACCAGGTAGGTTGCGGGTTAGGGGCTGTGCCAGTGTCCTGGCTGCAGGTCCCAGCAGCAGGCTCTTTTCCATTGTGATGTTTCAGTTTCCAGACACTTGGCTTTCTTGCAGGTGTGGATTCAGCACCTCAACGGCTCTCAGCATGCTGTCGCCCAGCTGAACCTGCTGAACCTGTAAGTCTGTCAAACGTCTGCCTGTCTCCTGGTCAGGTTTATCGCGGTACCAGTAGTGTAAGATCGCTTATCGTTCGATAAGTGAGTTTGCGTTTTGGCTTGGGTATTTCCATATGCATGCATGCTATGAATACGCCATGAAATGTCATCATTTGAGAAGAACTACTTTCAGCAAAAGCAGCACAGCCCTTCTGTTTGGAGGTGAATTGGAGGTACAGGACAAATGGCACACACATGCATTACATGGATCTGTTTTCTCTCCACTTGGCCTCTTCTGGCCTTTTAATACACAAACTAGTTCCTTTTTCAGATTAGACCAGTAATATACTCCACGCACTTTAATAGTGTTTTTAAATTAAGTGAATGGACGTTGTGTGACTTCTTATTCTTTAATTGTTTTGTATTTTCTGTCTTCTGCAGCTTTCCTGAGTGGGACTGCCGTATTGAGAGTTGCAGGTAAGTGTTTCTTTAGGATTTATGGACTGTTAGGGCAGATAGAAGGACATATAGTTAGCTATTCAGATTACTACTTTTAATTATTTAAATTCTTCAGCATGTAAAATGAAGAATATGTACTGTAGTATGCTGTGATGTTTACTCTGTACTATTGAAGTTAAACTCTGTTATTCCAGGGATGATGTCCACCCAGAAAGGTCGAAGGCAAAAGAAAGGCCCGCCCATCCCCTCCAGCCAACCTGTCAGTGTATTAAACAGTTATATCTATAAATATTATTTTTTATAAATCATTATTATGATTGGTAACCCTTTCTGTTATTCTCTCCCAGACCGACAGCCATATAAAACGAAAGGCAAAAAGGTATAAGCATACAGTATAAAACACTGGAATTATTTAGATTTAAATTTGAAGACACAGATTGTTGATTTAAGACCTCTATTTTTATTCAAAGCCTACAGGGAATGGCAAAGTGGTATGTGCCAAATTCCCTGCTCAGTCTGTGGATGAAGAGTACCTGCGGAAATTATCTGAACCGTTTGGCAAGATAGTCAAAGTCCTCATGTTTCCCTCCTTAGTAAGACATTCCTCTCTATTATTTACATTCATGTATTTATGTAATGTATGCATGTAGTTTCTGCAATACATTTTTCATCCTTCATTTAATGACACTGGTGAAAGCTGTGACTTGATTGGAATGAATAGGGAAAATTAACAGATTCCATCATTTAATTAAATTGTATGTTTAACCCTGTCCTCTGGGTCAGAATGACCCAAATCACTAGCTCTTTGTGGCAGATAGAGGGCGCTAAACCTAATTCTACAGCT
>JAODUG010004846.1:0-10337 GCA_027564795.1 Aphredoderus sayanus
CCCCCCCCCCCCCCCCCCCCCCCCCCTGCTGTGCCCTGTCTTCAATCTTCTGTCTGCCTGCATCCTCCCGGCTCGCTCTATCTCTCTCACTCATTCATTCCCTCACTCACTCCATCTTTTCCTCCATTGCCTTGCATTTCCATCTCTCCTCTCACTGTGTGTTTGTCTCTCGGCCTGCCCCTCCTCCTAATCAGAGCCATATGTTGGCTGAGCTAGAGAGCTGTGGATGGACAGGATTGTGTTCTACTTTGGCAGTGCGCTACAGAGTCTGCTACTTGTGTATGAGCGACCAGGCGGGTCACGCTTAGTTAATCTGCACGTGCACAGAGGTGTAGGTGCGGAGAGAGACGCGCGCAATCCAAGTGTGAATCCGGCGTGTGCACGGCCTCTTCTACTAAGTACTTTTGGCACTAGCTATCTACAGAGGAGGCATGGTCCTTAGCTCTCCTCTATTTATAATCCCTCCATCATTCCTACCTCTCTTTCACCTTCATCCCCTCAACACCTTCTAGTTCATCACCTCTGGCTCCCCCTGGTGGTCGTCATATTTCACACAGTTGTGGTGCGCGGCTCCAGGCTGCAGATTAGCAGTGCATTTTAATAATTTCAATTGTTTTGAGCAAAGCTGTTGTCTGTGTGCATGTATTGTGTTGATTCGCTGAGATATCAGCACTACATCAAAATGTGGCTATTATTTTAAGATTCTAAATTTAATTTAAATACAGCTTGTGTGCCTAATTAACTATTAAAAAAAACATACAATTACTGGTTCAGTTAATAAAGGTCACACCTTACAAAACTTCTGAAATTATATATAAATACACAAGCCAGAACAGAAGCCAGTTGACGTACAGCTACATGAAGTATTTAAAACTCACCAAAAAGGAAACAACCAGGTCATTTTATTTCTTAAACATGAGATTGCGCTTTATCCGCAGCGTCTGTCAAAATAAAAGCGGAGTGATGTGCTGCCCATGCGGAGTGGCCCCGGCCAACAACAAACTAATTCTAGTTTGATGTTTGCTGTGACATCTCGACTGATCTCGCATTCTCTTTCTCTCTCTGTTCCTCCCTCCTCCACATTCCTTAACTCCTCTCTCTCTCTCCCTACCTCTCTCTCTCTCTCTCTCTCTCTCTCTCCCCCCCCTTCTCTCTCTCTCCCTATCCCTCCCTCTCTCTTTCTCCAGCAACCATGGGCAGTAGCGAGGAGCAGAGGGGAGAGAAAGGACTGTGTGAGTTCTCCACTGCAGTATTGATGACCCAATGATCCCCTGCAGAAGGCAGACACAGAGAGGCTTAACACACAATCACAATCAGAATCAGAATCAGCGCTGCAACCTCCCAGTCAGAGCCGAGCGGACTGCGCAGGACGCGAAGCGGTGCGCGCTGCCTGGTGTGGCAACAGCGCTGTGTGGGCGGCTCAGATAATTGAACACAGTGCTCTGGTGATTGGCCCCCCTTGCCAAACAATGACACGGGTTAGTCATTCAGCGGCTCGCTCAACTGCATGCATACAGTAATTGCATAACGATTGCATGTTCCTTTGCTGTATTGCGGACAATGCTTTTAGGTGTAAAACAGGGATTCCATTACATGCCTCTGCAAAGAGCGATTGTTTACCGTTTTGTGGATAGCGTGGCTAATGGATTTAATTATTTGACGGTCCCTCCCGTAGGTTCTTTGGTCTTCCTGCTAGACAGCTGTGCAAAGGAGACGCACCCAGGAGGGAGGATTTAACACTGTGTTTGATCCCGCCCCTTTGTGACGTCGGCAAGACACCGCATCTCCATTGGATGAGTGAGTTGCCGGGACGCCTGCGCTCCGGCAGAGGTGGCGGGCCTCTGGCAGAGACTAAGGCTGAGGGCTGCGTGGGGCGTCTGGAGGATCTGGAAGCCCCTGATCTCTGGAGCGGGGAGCTGGAGGTCCACGAGGGGGCCCCGGGACCCGCCAGCGATGAGCAGGTGACCTACGACCTCACGGCGGCCCCTCCCTCTCCCTCCGCCCTGGCCAACGGCCTCCACCTACACCGAAGAGCGGGGCAGGGCGCCCGCCGGCGGAGGCCCCCCGAACCGCTGGCCGAGACCCTCGGCATCATGCAAACACACGCGGACCCCCTCGCGCTGGCGCACGTGGATCCGTGCGCGGACGCGGAGGTGCTGGCGGGCCGCGCGGCGCCAGAGCAGGCCAGGACGCTGTCACCAGAGAGCGGGCAGGCGGGCTCCCCTCAGAGCCTGCCCCTCTCACTCGTCACTCACCCGCCCCCCGTCAATCAGGAAGCCAAGAGGCTCCTCCCCTCGCCCTGTCCCGTTGGCCCCGCCCCTCCCTCACCGCCCCCCCCCCTGCCGCCCGTGGAGGCGGAGAGGAAGTACGCCCTTCGCAGCTCCGGGCGGCCCCGCTTCCCCTGCCACCTGCGCAAGTCGTCCCGGCTGCGCCGCAGCGCCGAGGACGTGGAGAGGCGGGGCGCGAGCGACCGAGGGGGCGAGGAGGAGGAGGAGGCGGCGGCAGAGGAGAAACTGTGGCGGGTCAAAGAGGAGTTGCTAGCCGTGAAGGAGAAAGAGGAGCAGCCCTTCGCCGATCCTGTGATCCCCTTTTCCCCCTGCCCCGCGGACACGCCTCTGGCTCTGACTGTCCCCAAGCCTGTCCCCAAGCCTGTCCCCAGAGTAACCCAGAAGCCTGGACCTAAACCTGGGCCTAAATTTAGACCCAAGCCTGGTCCCAGGTCCAGATGTGGGCAGAGAGCCGGTCCTAAAAGTGCACACCGCCCCCCTCCTCACTTAAGCCCTCACCACATGACCACGCCTCAGTCTAGTTTCCCTCCACTACCACCTGTGTGCCCACCTCCACCAACTGTGAAGGAGGAGGCTGTTCAGGTCCAAGTGTGCCCTTCGACTAAACAGAGAAAAGGACGTTTTGTTGGGGTGAGTCACAAGTAACGTCAGGCTTTACTGCTGCTGTCCCTGCAGCAGAGAAACATCTGAAATGTAAATGATGTCTTCCACTTTGTATTGTCATTGTTTGTACTGGAAGTGTTGCTTATGTGACATTTTAAATTGGACATGAACTCTCACAGCTGTGACATGTTAATGAACCCTCCACTAATTGATTATCGCACATGTAGTTAACGCTAATGCTAGAATGCTAGCGTTATGGTGCTTCACCCCAAAATGATCATGTTAGCCCATTCAATCCCTCCCAGCCTCGACCCCTGCACGCATGAAAGTTGTACATCTCTTTGCGTGGAATGTAGCTCTACATATTCTTTAAGGACAAAAAAAGACCTCAGCATACTGTGCACACATTGACGTTCATGGGGAAAGTTCATGGGGAAAGATCCAGTTTGGTTGCTATATTTAATGAACTCAGGATTTATTCTTCAGGCTTCACTGGGTTCCATTGTAGCTCAACTCACGTCTATACTAGTCGACATGCCATAGGCAGACGACAGGCTTGTATTGACGAATCTTCAGACCCTTCAATCAGTGTCATAGAAGCATTAGAAGTAGAAGAGACATAATGGAGTAGAGGCTAAAATAAAAACATGCATCGATTTTGCTCATTAAATACAGCAACCAAACGGAATGCTTTATCCTGGATACATAAGGTAAGGAAACGAACTGTATGCTTTGCCTCAAAGGATTAACATTTTCTTCATACTTTGTCTCTGCTCCTCTTCAGGTGAGGAGGATTGTGGTGAAAGTCGCTCGTATTCCTGTCAATCTCAGCCGCCGGCAAAAAAGCTACAAGATCTCCAACTTGGAGACAGTTGGTGGGGTGGAGAAAAGCAGCGAGGGGGGTCTTGAGGGCCCAGAGGTGGTACGTGAACCAACAGCTCTTCTCCGCATGAAGAACAATGGGAAGAGCGTCATGGTGATGTTTCCTCCCGGAGAACTCCCTGTCATTCTCAAACGGCGGCGAGGCCGCCCGCCCAAACAGACCCTTCCGGGAGTACCGGGAGAGGCGGCGAATGCCGGGAACGCCGGGGGAAACGGAGACCAGCCCAAGAAGCAGCGGCGGCGGCGGCGGACTAAACTCCCCTGCCCATTTCCGTCCTACGTTAACGACACCAACGACGTGAAGACGGAGTATGGAGACGTCCTCTCCAAGCTGGCCTTCCTGAACAGGCAGCCCCCAGCCACGGGGCGCTGCTCCCCCCCGCGCTGCTGGACGCCCAGCGAGCCAGACACCTTCCACACCCCCTTGGAAAACCCCGGAATATCCACCCTGCTGCACCGGCTGACCGGCTTCAGACGCAGAGGAGGCCGGGGAGGGGGCTTGGGGAGAGGGGGCGGAGCTGCGGGGGGCATGGCCGGCGGCGAACGCAATAAAAGCACCTTCAGCGACTTCTTTGAGTCCATCGGTAAGAAGCGGAAACTCAGTCCACTCTCCGAACCTGGGTTACCCAGGAAACGAGGGAAGGGCGCGGGCGGGGGTGGGGTCGGGAGGGGAGGGGGCATCGTTGGGAGCGAGCTCAGTGGAGAGAAGGCAGTCAGGAAGAGGCGGCAGAGGAAGAACGGGATATTTAAAGGTGAGGCTGGGTCTGCTACAGGACAGGACTGGGCCAATGGGGCGGGTGGGTGGGGGGAGGACAGTAGGAGGTGTCTGAGAGAGTTCCAGACCAGTGGGTCTCCTAGGCGAGGCCACCCCCCCTGTGAGGCTGGACGGGGAGGTGCATTCACAGGGGGAGGCAGAGGGGCAGGACCACCCGGGGAAGACTCACAGGGCCTGTTTGCTGGCTACTTCCGATCGCTTTTAGACTCAGACGATTCATCAGACCTGTTGGACATCGCCTCTCAACGAGACCCCCGCAAAGCATCATCCACCCCTGGCTATGAGGCTTCTAGTCCGGCCCCTGGTCCCAGCTGGTCCCCTGCCTTCCCTAAGCGGAGCCCCAAATGTCCAGGGGGAGCAGTGGAGAGCCCAGGCCAAACTCACTGCTCATCAGCCAGGCCGCCCTACAACTACAGCAGCCTGGCCCAGCAGACGTCCCCCAACACATCTACCTACCCCAAAGCCACACCTCCCGCCCTTTCGCTGTCTCATTCCCCCAGCTCCCCTCATCCCTCCGCCTATGGCCATTACCCCTCCGGCTACGCTGCGTCCTCCCCTGCAGGGGTCAGTGCAATACAACAAAGATCTTCAGACTGCAGCTTTTCCTATGGGTCAGGACCCAGCGGTGGCAAGGGCCACATGGGCTTTCCCAGCTACCAGGCAGCAGCCAAGAGGGGCTACAGCGGATACCCCGGGGCAGCTCATTCCTCCGTCGGCCGGAGAGAGTCGGCAGGACCCACGTCACCAGGCGGAGGCTACATGGCTCTGGCCAAATGTAACCCGTTTAACTCCTCCCCCGGACTAGAGGGTTACAGGCAGTACAACTCCAACCAATGGAACTACAGGTAAACTACAGAAAGAACGCTGCCAGGCAAATACCTGGTCACGTGGCTTTAAGACTAAATAAATAATACTTAGATTAAACGTATTATGGGTATATGGCATTATTACAATGAGGTAAGTAATTAACACCTCAATACAACAATGCTTAATATTTTCCTTATCTCACATAACTATGATTGGAATAGTGGCATTATTGTGTGTGTAAATATGTGCTCTGTGTGTGTTCCAGACAAGGCTATGGAGGATGGGCGTCTGACAGCCTTGGCTCTCAGTACCATGGCTACAGTGAATACGGCTCCAATGAGTCTAAAGATATCCTGGATATCTCCAACTACACGCCCCAGAAGGCCAAGCGGCAGCCCTTCCCCGAGAGCCTTTCAGAGTCGTCCTCTGACTCCTCCCATCTGGGCTCCGCAGTCACTGGGGGTGGAGCTGGCTCAGGGGCCGGGGCTTATAAGCAGAGAGAGCCTGTTCCTGTTGGTGGGGAGGGCGGTCAGTCCAGCCTGTCCAGCCTGGAGAAGCTGATGATGGACTGGCACGAGAGCGCCGCGGGGCCCTCCTACAACTGGAGCCAGAACGTTCTCTTTCAGAGCGCCGGGGGCGGCAAGCAGGGCAGGGGACGCAGGAAACGGGCGGAACCACCGTCCGACAAGGAGGGCGGTTCCCTGCTACGCTCAGATTCCCCGTCCAGCCCCTCGCCAACCCCCACCCCTGGTCCCAAGCGAGGAGGCGTCGGAGGAAGGCCCAGGGGATCCAGAGGAGGCCGAGGGGGGTTATCTCCCTGCCAGAGAGAGCGCCCGACGGGGGCTAAAGGGAGGGGCAAGGCTGCCGCCGCGTCAGGGGTGGCGGGGGCCAGCGGAGGCCCCGAAGGCTCCGGTCTGTTCCAGGAGGTGCTGGACTATTACAGCGGGGACAGCAGCAGTCTCTCCCCGTTGGCCACGCCCAACCCGGCACCACACGCCAGCTACCTCCAGGACCCCTGTGAATACCCCTCCCCCTACTCCGCCCACCCCTCCACTCCCTCCTCCGAGGAGCGCTACCCTGCCATCTACCCCGGGGAGTCCTCCTCCTCCCTCTCCCCGAGTGTCTCGTCCCCGCCCTACCCGCCTAAGCCCACCCCCCCTCCCCCCCAGATGTACCACCCGGTGCCCTCCAGGACCTTCTCCCCGTCCTGCTCCCCGTCGCCGCGGCTGACGCCCCACTGCGGCACGGCGCTCAGCCCCCCCCACCGCCCCCCTCCCCCCAAGGACCCCCAGTACTCCCAGTACGACTCCCCCAGCTACTGCAGCTCCCCCTACTGGTACGGGCAGACGTCGCACGGCGGCAGCCCGAGCCCCCACTCCACCGCGGCGGCGCACGCCCACGCCAACCCCCGTGGCAGCCCCCACGGCAACACACACGGCAACCCGCTGGCGCACGGCAACCCCAGCCTGCATGCGCACGCCGCCCACCACCACCAGGCGGCGCAGCCCCCCCACAGCAACCTGAGCCCGCACGCCAACGCGGGCCCCCTCCACCACAGCGGGCCGCAGGTCAACAACCAGCTGCAGCACGCCGCGCCCTCCGGCGCCAACAACCCCCACCCTCAGCCCGCCGCCCTGCTGTTTGACGAGCGGCCCCCTGCGTCTGCCAACAAGCGGGACCTGGGCCACCTGCAGCAGGCCCCCTTGCCTCCCTCGCCCTACCCCAAGCACCCGCCGCTGGACACCTCGCCCCACCAGGAGGACGTGGGCGCCTACTCCCTGCCCCATCACACCTACCAGGGCATGGGCCAACGCTACCCCCAACAGGCGCCGCGTGGAGGGGGAGGAGGGGTGCTGTGCCAGCTCCTGGAGCCAGCCGGTGACGACAGCTTCAGTGTCACCAGCCTGTAGCGACAGGTGAGATACAGTACAGCCTAACAGGGTCTGGGTGACGCCGCGGCAGACGTAAGCACCAGTGAGCTGAATTGACGCTAGCTATTGATGTGAATAGCTATCTTTAAGATCAGGGTGTGTTGGTGGGTTAGAAGAACACAGACTACAGCAACAAACGTATTGCTTGAGGTCTGTCACTCTGGCCAACTGCGCCAAACGGAAGTAAAACCGGGGTCTTGAACGTAGTGTTCCGTTAAGTTCCAGCGGTTCTGTTACGTTTGATACATTTAAGCGAGCTGAATGCGCACTAACAAACGCTTAAACTGACTTTAAACCACCATTCTATTTTCATCAAAGCCTGCATGCTATTGGCCTATTTACCCACTGTATCCCCTAAAATAATTTGACAATGCCTGTTGTGTCAGTGTCATAATATTTTGTATATACTTTTCTACATAATTGCCCTCTTGTGCTGTAACCATCTTTAGCATAAAGGTTGAATTCATACGGCTGCTTTCATTCTGCTGAAAACATATTCTTAAAAGGCCCTATCTCTGTCGCATTCTGTTTCAGGTGCATTCAATCCAAGCTTTTACAGATTTGCAAACTTTTTTTTTAAGAAGACTGTCTTTGTGAGAGACTGTGAGAGTGAGAATTTGGCTGCCAGCTTTGGACTGTAAAGCTTTAATTCTCCAGCACTGACAATCAAGAGCCAGCCGCTACACAAACAGCATGCACACACACACACACACACATATATATAAATATACACACAGGCGTGTGTATTCTGTATGCATTGACTTCCTTTATACATACAGATAAATGTACATGTGTAACACCCAGCTGGAATGACCAAGAGGAGCTGACGGAAGAATGACAGACGTTAACCGACAAAGAGACAGGCCTACAGATAATGCCCCATTGAGTCCTGCCGCCAAGCACTGCGGACTCCATTTCCCAGAAGTCTATTCACTGGTCCTGTGTCTGAAATATGGACAGATCAGGATCGTCCCCTCCCTTTGTCCGTCTCTCTCTAGTTCTCCCTATCCACCTCCCGGCTACCTCCCACCAGAGCAAAACCAGCACACTGTTCTGCTCTCAGACCCTCAGCCTCTGTCTTGTGCTGGAACCCAAACCCTGAACCCCAAACCAGAACCCAAACCCTGAACCCAAACCCTGAACCCCAAACCAGAACCCAAACCCTGAACCCAAATCCTGAACCCAAACCCTGAATCTAAACCAGAACCCAACGCTGCCATCTCCCTTTCAAAGTTTCTCTGTGCTCTGTTCTCCCTCCTCCGTTGTGTCCAATGAGAGAGAAGTGGACAGGTATCTGCTCTTGTAATACCAGCATCTGTACATAGGACCCCCCCCCAGCTCTGAGCCCGGAGCAACCCCCCGACACTGACGCTCCATCCAAGGGCCCTTTTCTCAGCTTTCCGCCATGGTTTCTGCTCTGCGGAGGGAGGGGGTGCTGCAGCATGGAGACTTAACATCCTGTGTTTGGCTGTTTTAACTACAAGAGGAAGAGACACTGAAATTACACAACGGCCCCAAAGAGACTCTTGTTTTCTCTGTGTATGTGTATGTGTGTGTGCGCGTGTGTGCGTGTGCGTGTGTGTGAGAGAGAGAGAGAGAGAGAGAGGGAGTATGTGTGTCTGTGTGCACATGTGTGTGTTTGGCTGCTGTAACGTGCGTGCGTTGTGTGTCGGTTGTGTGCGTGCTTGTGTGTGTGTGGGGTCAAAAGGAACGGAGCTCCCTGGATGTCGAAGTCCAGGCTGAACCTCTCTCCCTTCTTTCGCTCTCTCCCTTCTTCTTTTCTGTGGTCTTGTGTTGTTTGGTGGTTTTTGTGACGCAAAAAAAATATGTATATCTGTCTGTTACATATCATGTATGTATCTGAGGTGCAAAATATTTAAATACACATTCTCTTCTTGCCATTGGTAATTACGTCTAGAGTTTACTTCCTCTGGAGATTAAGGGCGCTTGGAGTGCGTGTGCAGAGTTGTGCCGATGCATGTATGTGTGTGTGCGTGTGGTTGTGTTTGTGTGTGTGTGTGTGCTAGAACCTCCCTGGATATTGGGCTTTATCCAGGCAGTCTGAGGCTGTGAGCAAAATAAGAGAGTTCACTCAAGGACACAACTTGGCGGGGAGTGAAAAGCAGAGAGAGGGAGAGGGGGAGAGAGAGGGAGGGGAACGGATCGGAAAAAAGAACAGAACTTGCTGGAAGTTAGTGTTGAGGAAGGGGAAGTTTTAAGCCACTGGGCTCGGCTCAGACTAAAACAACGTGCACCAGAGCAGTGCAGCAGAGGTTCTCAAATTCTCTAACCCATTGCCCACCAACAAGAAGGGTATCTCACAGGTAGACCGCGAGCATGCCTAATAGTAGAACATCTGCATAAATACATTAAAAGAAAAACGTAAAATAAGATAAATATAGATTTACAATATCTAACATAAAGATAATTTATTTGGTGCCCATAAAACGAAAAATGCAAAATGCTTTGTGTTGGGCGGGGGGTGCCCCCCACCAACCCCTAGCTCTGCTGCACTAGAGCGCATACAATAAGACAGGTATAGTATTTGGTCCATTGGTAACCATTATCGTGTTGGAAACACAGGAGATCTGCAGCATGTTTGAGAGAGTGCATGCAGGCATGCGAGAGAGAGAGAGAGAAGGGGCGAGCAGATGTGAATGTTTTACTGCCCTCATATTGTGTACAGTCTGTCAACAGGCTGACTAAATAGACTCGGACATGGCCGGAGGACCGGTGTTACCCGTGACATTCCTCTGTACGGTGGACAGAGATGCACGCAGTCAACAAGACTGCATGAGGGAGACAGGGAATTGGAAAAGGGATGTGTAAGCAAGGCAGTTCACTTTCAAAGTATAGGGCTATTATTCACTGAGAAAATACCCTCCTATGTAAAAGTAACTACTCATTTTGCTGAATCTTCTGGAATGTATACCCAATTCACACACATATACCTCTGCAAGTTGGCCAGTAATACACTCATATACTGTAAACATATGTAACAAATGATTTCCTAGTTGTCAAATAAATAACAATGTCTGAGCGTCCATATAA
>JAODUG010004847.1:0-10336 GCA_027564795.1 Aphredoderus sayanus
AACCGATTCTATTACAACTGATGTTTTTGAGCTTGTTAAACACCTAGACTAATTGTCTGGGGATATGGATGTCTTTCTTTCATTGCTCATGCTGCGCTAGAGAAACAAAGCACTAGCAAACTGCTCAAACTGTTTAAACGCCACCTAGAGAACTTTGCAAGAAACTGCAGCCAAAACTCCAATACTTACCACGTTGTGCCACAACGCTAAGTGACAAAAGCCTACAAATATAGTGGTTACATCTGTAATATGCAAGGGTATACTACATCCAAGTTATTTGTAGTCATTATTAGCGTGTTTTTAACCGTTACATTTAAAGCTATTTCTGACCTACGTCATACGTCTCCAGCTGTTTCTCGCAAACGCACTTGACGCATGCGCATTGTTTTTAGGAGTCAATAGAAGCGGCTTAAAAGAGCCGCCATTGATAGGAACCTCGATGTATCCGCGGCTTAAAAGAGCCGCCATTGATAGGAACCTCGATGTATCCCAACCAGGAAGTGTTCAGGAAATTCTCAGGTGACCTGAGTTCCCTACACCCACAAAGCAAGGCTTTTCAACCTATTGTAAGCATATTATGATGCAGAAGACGGAGCAACACACTCGTAAATGTAAGTAAACTAGACTAATGTTTGCTATAGAATAATGTCCTACCTTTGACGCGCGGTTGTTAGCGTGTGTTTGCACATATAGTAAATGTTGTATTACAATCTAGGCTGAGATATTTATGGCACAGGGACATAAGTTAATGTTGTAATACAGTCCAGGCTGAGATATACAGGGACATAACACCGGTAACGTGCATGTGTATACACACGCTAACAACATGACGTTGCGCAAAACCGTGACATATGTTGGTTTGGACATATGTACTGTAAGTCGCTGCATTTCAATCATTGTAATTTTGCATTGCAATCATTGTAATGGTTCCTGTAGTACTACGTGGCCTCCCCTGAGTTATAGTGCCACCTCCTCAGCTCCTGGTAAAATTCTGACTCTGCATTGATGCACTAGAAGACTGTAGCTTATTAGATAAACGTTTTTCTTTTGATATTTATTGTAATTATATAATGGTAACTTGCCATTTGTTTTGTTTTACTTGAATAAATTATCTATTGTCCCTTGCATGGATGGATTAATTATAACCTTTTGAAATGTGGGTATAGAAAAATAATGCTACAGCAGTTTAGTTATGAAGTCATGCTTGCATTCATTTGACACTGCTTAGAAACGTACAAGAATATGGAAGCAATGGAAGCTTTATCAGTGCTGATCATAGACTTATTAAGGTGCTGATCCATCAAGAATGAATAACATTATGAACTTGGTCACCATTTCTTTCTTGCAGCAGCCTGTAAGATGAGCATATAGCCTACACTGACTGGTTAGGGGTCCAAGCACCAAAGGATTGTGATTGTTCTTATTATAATTCTTCTCCGCTAAAAGTGATTGCCCATCCAGAACTGTAAAGCCATGAAACTGTACAACATGGTCACAAATTGCCCCCACTTATTCTATTTTCAAAATTCTTTCGTTATCTTAATCTCTCAAGTCTTTCGCATCCTTCCTTCACTGGCTTTCTGCTCTAAAAATTCTTAACTTTGCAGCAATTCCCAGAAACTGAATGCAAAATCAAAATGAACTAATCTGAGACCTATCCAAATCTCATGAAATTTGGTACACATGATCAACATACAATGGTAACAAAAAGTTGTTCAAAAATTTTGATAGAACCCTCTGTTCCAAAGTTATGCCTAAATCAACCTTTACAGATTTGCCCATAACGACTCATTGGCCTATATCTTAATATCACATGGTCCGTAACGTAAAGAAACTTTACAGGCAAAGTTTTGACAAAATTCTTTAGACGCATACCAACATTCATGAACTTTCGTCTATAGGGGCACTACAACTACCACATGTCAATATCTCAAAAACCGCTAAAGCAAAAAATGTCTTATCAATATGGCCGCCAAATGGCTAATTAAAGTTCAAAAGAATGTAAATTCTGTTGTGAATGCCGAATCGACATGAAATTTGGTATATAGGTCTATAATGTCACAAAGAAGGGCTGTCAAAACATTTGCACAATTAACCAAAAGGTGGCGCTACAACATCCACATTTGCAGTTTATACCATATTTCCCAAATTACTAAAGCTAATTTCAAAATGTCTTATGTTTTCTATGAATGAACTTTTATCAAGTTGCATTATAAAATGTACTTTTTACAAGTCACTTTTCCTGCATTTTAACAATAAATGAAAAACCTTTCATGAACTAGTCCAAACTGCTACACAGATTCAAATGGAATTTAGAATAAAGCCTCTACAGACCATGTAAATAAAAATTGTTCAAAGAATTTGAATTTGTCAAACCATTTTGTTTATTTACTCAGTCAAAGTTTGTTTATGAGGCCATACATTTACCATGGAGTAAAATCTGAATGTCCAATCAACTTTTTATTTAGTATACAGTTGTATGACATATGTTAGATTATCATCAAAACAATTAATGAATTACCTTTATTAACCATATTTTAGTCTGTCACTCTAAAACTCAATGTTCTACATAAGGTTTATTGGAACAAAAACAATATCAGTTAGAAGCAGTTAATGTGGCTCAGTGGTTAGTAAAACTAATCTCACTTCTGAAGGTGATGGGTGAGACATGTTTATTTCACAACCAAAAAGTACAAATGTGTTTGTAGCTTCAAAGTACTTTCTTAAATATTTTGGCTCTAATGACATTCTTCTAAGATTTTAAATAGTGAGGAGATCAACTGAAATATACCATGCATTTAAGCATTTACCCGTGGCATGGTCATATGTCCAAATCCTACACCTCCAATCTTTCATTTATAACAGATATTACATTTCCCAAAAGTATAACAAATGTTTTCACAATCAAATTCTTAGAAAATTTCACAAAAAACATTCTTGCTCTTATGTTGCCATCTACTGTTGTTACTGAATCTGTCACTCTGAAACATTAAGAAAAACAATCTTCCACAATGTCTACATAATGTTATTTTTATTTACAACAAAAGCTTAGCTGTTTTCGGTTTGTCTATATGGCATAGTGGTTAAGAAACACTGTCTCAGTTCTGAAGGACATAGGTTTGAATCATCAAGTAACACATTTAGTTTTTACTGCTTGTTCTATCTTTGTTGCTACAAACTACAGTTTTTTTTGGCTCTAATGACATTTTTCTCTTAAGATTTTAATTAATGAGGATATCAACGGACAAAAACCATGCATTCAGCATTCACCCCTGGCATGGTCACATGTCAAAAACCTACACCTCTGATCTTTCCTTTATAACAGACATCACGTTTCGGTTTCTTTCAGAATTTGACAACCTCCATTCCTGCGTTATGTTTCCATCTACTGTTGGTATTGTAAAACTCATTTTGGTTCTCAATGTCATTTATTTTAGAAGAAAAACAACTTTGTCACACCAGCTGCTCGTGTGGCGTAGAGGTTTATGAACTGGGCCACGACTTTGAAAGTCTTGATCTCGAATACTCATTAGGGAAGCATTCTGGATAACCGTGACATTAATTTGCAGCTCTGACATGTCCATTCACTCCATTTGCAAGACACCTCAATTTCAGGGCGTCTTTGGACACCGAGCATTGCCTCTTGCCGGCTATATTCCAACTTTGTTATTCTGCAGCACCATGGAAACGGTTGCTACGCAGTCAGAAACACGGATTCTGCAGCAGGGGACAGGAGGCAACAAGGTAAAGGAAACAAATGTGTGTGTGTGTGTGTGTTCTGTACTGTACTGAGCCGACCTAATGAGGTTTGTTAGCCAATAGAAATTCTTCCTGACATCTCATCACTAGGTCAAATCCCATCTGAGACCCTGAGACACATACAGGCCTCTGGACTACCATCCTGGTAGTCCAGAGCAAAGCATTCTGGGATATGGGAATTGGGGGGTGAACTGCAGACGGTTTAGAATCTGGCAACTGAGTTACTTCATGGATGTCTGGAGACAAAAGCATTCAATGTTACAGAACCTCCCCATGTTGCAGATGAGCTAGAGGAAAAGAACTGTTAAGATAAGGAGCAATATTAGGGTTTTGAAATGGATGCTGTTTCTCACATGACAATACAACCTCTGTCAGATCAAATTACACATGGAGAGAGAGAGAGTGCGCGAGCACAATACCTTCATCTCATTCACTATCACAAATACCCCAAGGCAATGAGGCATGTTAGACATGTTGCGACAAGGAGAGGATAATTGTGAACTTTAACACATGTTAGGGCTCATTCATCAAATGTGCTGTGTGTTTGTGATAGTCTTATTCAGATAGCTATTCCCACTGTTCATACTGGCTCCATACTGTCTGGCTCTCTCTCACTCACTCACTCATCACATCACTGTATTTGTATATGTTAAATTAAAGTCTTTATAGGCAAATCTGTCCACTCGGCATCCATCTTGCTAACGCCTCTAGGCAGGTATAGGAAGACCTTATCTAAGTGAATGGGGTGAGAACCATAACTGAACTTCAATTGTCACCTGCATGCAATCACAACTCAAATATGACAAAAACTGTTTAACCTTCCCGCTGTCCTATGGGTAAAAATTACCCAGTGCACTAGCCAGCAGCGGGTGCCAACCACAACACGGACATATGACGTGACACGGTTGGCGCCATCTTCTGGTAGTGCGTTTGAAACCCAAGGACAGCAAGAGCGTTAAAATAAATTGACAAAATAAGATTTAAAAAGCCATTTTTCCCCACAGGTTAGACTTCTATTAAGTACACGCAACTGTCGCTTTGTGTCAGTGTAACCACACGATTGGCTACAGTAAATGGGTTATAGTTTGGCTATTTTAAAGCAGACAATTGGCTGTTTTCCTCCATCTGCCATATTTGTCATTAAGGATTTGTATTTCTCCAAATGTTATAATCAAAATTCTTAAAGGATTGTGTCTCTGTTCTATAATGTCTCTTGTTAAATGTACACAAACCTAAGTATGTCTCTATACACCTAATCTCAGCCTCTTCTGTTCATTATCAATACGCCCCATAATTGACATAAGAACTGAACATAGATACCCCTGTAAGCATGTCAGCACTATGAGGAAGTGGGGTTACTTAAATGTTCATTGGCTGTTAGCATTGTCATTCACAAGACTATTCATAATTCCAGCACAGCACTAGTGCAGTTCTTAATTAGGGGTCGAGTCAAAACCGAATCCGGCATTCAGATAAGCACAAATAGTGTGTCTTTATTCTTTTGTAAGTGTTCAGGAAGAAAATAGGAAAATCCCATTTCAAATAGCAGGTGTTTATGAAGTAGTGGACATTTGTGCTCCACCTGCATTGCTGACGTGACAGGAAGATAAAGAGTAGTAGTCACAGATAAGTACATTTAATTGATAAGTAAATTGCTGTGTGCAGCCGGATTAAAATGAAAATACACAAAACATAGTAGGCGTTTAACTTTGCTATTGTTTCAAATCGGATCTACGTGACAAGAACTCAGATATTTGCAAAGCATGGTAAACTACTCACACAAAGACTTACCTATTACCACGAACAAGTTATGTATTTTCACATTATATAGTATGCTGTTAGATCCATATATATCCATCAGAACAGCTGTAGATATAGCTTATATCTGGTTCAATCCTGCGGTGGCTGCACGCGCTCCCGATTTTCAGCTGTTACACCCAATATTTTCCTCATTTTCAAGGACATTATGCTAATTTCCACTTTTATACAAATACAAGTATGAATAAAAATAATGTGGTGACAGCAAATATGTTCATATATATAAATAAGTTCAAATACAAATAGTGGGCTCTCTGCACATCCCTAGTGCTTAATTGAGTCATTTTATTATTATTATTATTTAAAAGATTTAGACCTGCAAGAGTCTTGCTACTCATGTCATTTAGTTCCTCATAATAATTTTAATAAGCTGATTTGGTCATTGAGCATGTCAATCAAAATGCATCTCCTGTGTGGGTCCTGCAGACAAAGCTGTTTCCCAGACATAGCCATTGTACAAGAGACCCCCTCACTTTTATAAATATTCGTTTGAACCCCCCCACTTTCACCATGTGAAACCAGCACATCAGTCTATCCACTCATCGTTCAATTCATTGATGAATTATCACATCCATTCCACTCGATAATTAAGAGCATGCCTAACTCAATGAAACTCCATGATATGTTTTCATTGTTACCAAGCTACTGTACGCAAGCCAGCCATCCATACAAGGTAGCTGTCGGAGGCTACACAATATCTGTCTTTGCTGTCAACTTAAACTGTTTAGATGGAGGTAAAACCTTGTTTTGTTACACGCTTCTATATTATCGCTAGGTAACGTTAGATAGTAAAGTCATCGATTTAATGTTAACATTAGCTAGTTTCCCTTGTTTTGTTAATTTAAGGTTGCGGTAGATTGGTACCCCCACACATTTTGGTCACCCCCACATTAAAAATATTTCAGACGCCGATGTCATCAGTTATCCCGGAGCCCCTGTTTGGCTATCACTGCTAGCCGTACAACACGTGGCTAGTAAGGTTTGTACAGAACCATGCGAGTCAGACAGTCTTAACCAGGAGGAGCAGAAACGTCAGCCAGTGTTTTGGAGATCAATAGGTCCTATATGTGCAAGAAGCATGCTTATATGTCAGTGCAATCTTGCTAATATGAAAAACAACTGTCAAATAACCTATTTACTTATTTGAATTATATCAGAGGTTTGCATAAATACGTTCCCATAATTGTATTAATTCTACGAATAATTCTGTAGAACTGTTGCGGTTTATTCTACTCAAACGCTTTTACCGGCTGAGTAGAATGTAAACAGTTCCATTATTGTCATGTGACATCAATGCTTCGTTGTGATTGGTTAAACTAATTTCATCGCCTGGCGAAATTAAAAAGAATGAAATAAAAAAACAGGAAGTGACCACGTGAATCAGGCTGTGCCTCTATTTATCATGAGAGCAGGAAGTATTATTTGCATATGTAAAACACCATCTGGAGGAGAGTAAAACTCCAACACCTGTCCACACAAACAGTCATGCTGCTCTTCCAACACATGGCTTCATGGAAAGTTACATGGGTTGTATACAGAGAGATAAGGGGTCTGTGGCCGGGCGGAAGAAAGGGTCTAGTCCAAAGCCAGGCGACTCTAGAGGGTCTGGAGGGAGACTTTTTTCCGGCAGATGATTCTGATAGAGGGAGATGTTTCCATGAGATGTTTTTTTTTATTCTGTGATATTCTGTTCAGTTCTGCATTATAATTGGTTAAATACAGGTGTACTCTGTCCAGTTGTGTCCTTTTGAGTCCAAATACAATGTTAAAAGTAGTTTCTCTCAACTGGGGGACTCTCAACTGATTTTATTAAATACATTTATATCAGGCCAAATTAAAATATTTGTTCAGTCTTGACATGTTGGCTGGTGATACTAGACCTTACAAATTGCCATAGTAATCTTACCATCATGAAAAATGTATACTGCTGATATTGTATTTTTCCAGTAATGGTGTGTGTTGGTATATGTTCAAAGTACTTCATACGGCAGAACTAGGCTAAAAATAGTAAGGTTGTGTGAGTTTGATCTAAACCTAAGATTCTGTGAAATCACCCCACTGACAAATTAGCGTTCATACAGAGGTTTTGGGGCCGGCGTAGTGTAGACAATAAAGCTTAATGAAAAAGTTGTAAAAAATATGAATGCATTTTATTGGGGTGCTACTGAATTGTTCAGTTACAGTACTAGCAGTAGTTCTAGAGTTGTAGTCCCAGAGCTTGAAGCATTGTTGAGTCTACAGTATCTGAACAAGCACATCAATCACACAGGCCAGTGTCATGTCGTCTGCAGGAATCTAATAAAGCTGGGAGTATTTAAACAGATTAAGTGCCTCTTTGTGCAATACAAGGAATCCACTGTCTGCCCAAACAAAAGGCCCTCAGCCCTGTTTGTCCTAAGGTCAGTGGCCGGCTTCTCTTATGGACATATGAGGTTTCATCAGATTCGAATGTGGTTCCAACTAACTGTTGCTGACTTCTAGTGGATTTAAGATCATATTTAACTTCCAATAATGTATAGTCTCCTTAGAGTAAAATCCACACTACAGTATGACAAAGGATTAAAAGATTCCTTTGGTGGCTGTATTTGTGGGAAACAGTCATGTTCATATTCATTTTATTTATTTACAGGACAGGATAGAACAGGAAAGGAGAATGTTCTAAATTCTAGAAACATAAGATAATATAAGAGATTTTTCCAGATTTTTTAAGTCCCTCCTCTCCCTGCAGTTATGTGATTTTCCCAGCATGCCTTAGCACACTCAAATCACAGCCCTACATGAGCAACTAGAAAACACAAACACCTGGACATGTTATCATTTTCATCCTGAAAAAGAATAGAATAAATTCCACATTCTGACAGTCTGAGGAATGATGTTTTAAACCTCTTGGTTTTATTATTGCTCATGGCATTCCAAGTATGTGAAGTGTGGTACCGTTATTACGAGATATTCAGTTAACCTTGAATATGTTATTAATATGTTATATTAACTAAAGCCATTGTCTGTGCATGCGCTTAGTAAAATATTGTTTTACGGAAATATTGTTTGCAGAGTTGTAAGACCACAATATTGTTTAATGCATTTTAGGATTATGATTAGAGTTAACTGTCATTTAAAAAAAATAAGACCATGGCTATTTTGTGATGACTATGTAAGTAACTGTAAAATGTGGCATCTGTTTTGTGAAATATGGTTTTGTGTACAGATATCTTATCATTATTCAGTCTCAAGCAAATCGACTTAGCTAAAGAAATGCGCTTTAGTTTTTCAGGTTCATAAACCAGCAGAAGTGTAGACAAATTATGAAATTTTATGTTTTAAGGCAACTTTACTTGGCTGTAGTTCAAAGGCACTTTTGTAACAGGCTGATACCAGAGAGCAAGCCCCACAAGATATGTAGAAAAGGTAAGGATATAAAGGATCATTTATATTAGGGCAGTGCAATAGCCTATATTATAAAACTACTTTTATATACAAAATACCTCCTTTCCACCAATATGCAAAACATTTTTTATGTAGCTTGCCTAATCAAACCTTTTACCGATTAATCTGTACTTGTCTTTTTCAGTCATCTACCAACCAAATAGCTTTTTCCCATATATTCTCCTAGATTCTGTACAGCCAACAGAGGATCTGTAAAGTGCCCCCCCACCCCGCTTAACTCATGTGCAAAATGTATATTTTTCATTTCATTTCATTTGATTTTATTTGTGTGTCTAAGTTTGGCCTTGGCAGGCCCTGTGGTCTAATTAAACATTTTCCTACAATACTTTTTGTTATTGTGACTCCTATTATGTAATACTATACAAGACATAAAATATAAAGTTGTATAAATTGTAAAACCAGAAAAAGTGATGGTGGTTGTTACGTCCAGTGCGAGCGCAGGACATAAAAGGAGCGTGTGCTCAAAAGGTTTAATGAAAATAAACGAAAAGGTACAAAACTGGAACGTAAACTGTTAACTGACTCCGAAACAAATCTACTCTACTATATTTCTGAGTACATTACAAGGGTTAAATACAACTAAAAACCCTCCAGGTGCAACCTATTCCCCTAATCACCCCAGGTGCAAACAATGTCCTGTCCGGTCTCATGCCGACGAGACATGCACGAAGTGTGACAGTGGTCTCTAAATATTTTCCACAGTTATCCTTAAAAGTAGCAGTGTGTAAGAAGAGCTCAGTTAAAACGAGATCTGTGATAAATAACCTCAATGCGTTAGATGAGAAGTTCCCCTGCTCACACACACACAAGATGAAATAAGACCGCAAGTAGGTCTTCTTAACAGGTCAGGTATTTTTTTCATGCTTGGTTGGAAGATCACAAAAAGATCAGACTTCATGAGTGAGTAATACATATTAATGTCCTTATTTACACAGATAATCTGTGATTGTGATTGTTAATATCCATGTACAAATGTGTACCACTTTATTTCAACACCTTTGAAATAAGGTGGTTGTTATAAATGTATAACCTTTTACATTTTCATGTCAAGATACAGAACTGTTCTTATTTCTGATGTGAATACAATGTGACTGGAAAAGATGGCATAACTGGGATTCTATATTACCAACACAGTGGCACTGACCTCTTCAATAAATGTATATTGTATTTACATCTAGATTATGTGTCAAGATAACATATACAGCTCTCTTCATATACAATGTTAGACAAAGTGCAATGTACCAGGCAGGGTTGCCCACTCTCCCCTTCGCTATTTGCTATTTTTATAGAACCACTAGCAGCCACTATTAGACAA
>JAODUG010004848.1:0-10336 GCA_027564795.1 Aphredoderus sayanus
TCTCTCTACTCTCAGTCTCTCTCTCTACTCTCTCTCTCTCTCTCTCTCTCTACTCTCTCTCTCTCTACTCTCTCACTCTCTCTCTCTCTCTCTCTCTCTCTCTCTCACTGTCCTTGGCCTGTAGTCCTATAGTCCCATGTGCGTCCTTGTCTGGCTTGTCAGCTGCCTTCCACAGTAATTGAAGTATGACGGTTTAAACAGCGGATGCAAGCAAGGCTGTGTGGGCATGGATGCTTACACCTGAACTGAGACCTGCTGGAGTATTTCTGTCTGTGACGCGGGGAGGAGAGGATGAGGAGTAAGTAGGAGGGCGGTTGTGTGTCTGCTCCTCATTGGTATTCACATTAAACCAGGAAGACACTGGGAAGTCAATTCTGTGGAACATACAATGACATGAACTCTGAGGAAGTTGATGTTCTATTCAATGGAATTAACATGTATGCGAATGAAAGCATGTGTTGACACCATCAGTCAAACTCTATTGAAAAAATGCACACATGCAAATACATTGGGTTTAGCTCTACACCCTTCTAGCAGAGTGTCAAAAGACTTATTCAAATGAGATGCCTAAAGAGCGCCTGGCCCATTATTTTGCTGGTGTTCTATTAATGCTGCTGATGCTGTTGGGGTGGAGGCGATGATGAATGAGGGCTGCTGTCTGTATTTTGTGCTGCATGTGCTTCTTTAGCCGAACGTGGCCTCCCTAGGGAGATGAGGAACAACACAGGACTAACTTCCTGTGATTGTCGAGGACAAGTGATGAGGCCTTGTGTCGTTGGTGTGGGTGGCACATCTGGCACCAGGAGACAGATAGCGAGTGTGTACATGTGCATATGCATGTGTGTGTGTGTGTGTGTGTGTGTGTGTGTGCGCGCGTGCGTGCGTCAGCCTATTTGTACGCAAGTGTATTTGTGTTGGTTTGTGTAGCCACTGTGTGTGCCCACGCATGCACAGGCAGTCCGTGTTGTGTGATGCCTGCGTGTGTGTGTGTGTGTGTGTGTGTTGTGTGTGTACGTGCGCATGTGTCTGTGTGTGTTGTGAGGGATGGAGGTGGTTCGGCTCCTCTGAGACAGCCACTGTGTCATGCAGACGCATCCAGCGAAGAAGAAATCATTACACTATGTTCTCTGTAATAAATTAGTGGGTTGAGGTAACCCAAGGCAAGGTAATACAAGGTTAATAATGCGCTGTTATTCCCCACTGGCGCAAGTAAACAATCTCCTCTGTTTATTTGCCTTCGCTACACTCCCACGAGGAGCCAGAAACAGCAGGACAGAGGCGTGGAGAGAAAGGGAGGGAGAGAGAGAGAGAGAGAGAGAGAGAGAGAGAGGGAGGGAGGGAGGGAGGGAGATGGAGGGGAAAAGAGAGAGCAGGTTGAGAGTGAGGAAGATAGATGACAAATAGATGATGCTCCATCCATACTCTGACACCCACCTACCCCTCCTGCCGTGTCCTTTGCTTCAGTGCCGAGCGAAAAAATAAAAGCAGGTCAACCCACGTTTTCCCCTCCCTCCATCTCCTTTCCCTTTTTCCCCTTTCTTCCCTTTTCATCCATAGCAGGTCTCTGTATTAGTCTTTTCTTCTTCCCACTCTGCTGGTCACTGCGTAGGTCAGGACGGGAGTCACGACAGACTTGGTGTTGGAACCCCCCACCCCCCTTCTGTCATTCGTCACTTCCCACGATTGACAGCTGCCGCTGCCCACTCACACCATCACCTCTGCGATTCTCATGGAAGACAATGTGCTGCATGTGGAGGTGATATATATGTGCACTTTTGTCAAAGGTCTGTTTTTTTGTGGTGTGTGTGTGTGTGTGTGTGCGCGTGTGTGTGCGTGTGTGTGCGAGTGTGTACATACTTGCATACACACATACATACATGCATGCGTGTGTCAATTCCTAAATTTGTCTCTAGAATCACCCTTGTGGCTGAAACAGGCATTACATAAACACTCTAAAGTTGGTTAATAATACATCACCAGTATACTATGTTCAAACAGGTGACTGTGTGGTCACCATGGTTACCCGATGAAACCAAATAAACCTAACCATTAAACCTGTTTTGTGTTTTGTGCAGTACTGTAGTGCTAACTCGACTGCATTTTCTTTGTGTGCATCTAGTGTGAGAATGTATCACGGTGTTCACCTCCTGCTACCATTAGGAGGTGAAAGACTAAAGCAAAGAGCTCAGGGCTGATTATGCAGGGGTGGGGTCTGTATGTGTACACTTGTGACTCAGAAACAAAATAAGAGGATGAGCTGCTCAGACACAGACGCTCAATAGTATTCAAAATGGAGCCCATCATTAGGCACCAGATCCCTGGTTAATTGCACAGCATGAGCAGGCCTACAGATTTGACTGCTGATGATGCACAGCACACCCTGCCATCTTTATGACCTGGAAGGCCACTAAATGAGAGAAAGGGAGAAGAAAGAAATAACCCATTATTGATATGCCCAGTGAATGCTGAGGTGAGCAGGTTGCAGCATGTTAGGTTGCCACACGAACAGATGAAGGGAACGGAAGACGCTTAAAAGAGATTAAATACAGTATAAGCATGTCACATTTCTCATACATGACACTCCACTGTCGTAACATTACTGCATTTGCTGTATAAGTATCCCACCAGCTCCCCCCACACACCTAGAAACATACACACGCATATAGATGAGCGCAAATGTAGACCTGCCCAGTCATGACCTCAATTCTCTTCCTGAGTCAAGGCAGTTCTCAGAATCATGCGTAAACTAAGCAGAAAGCCCTCTTGTGCATATAGACAGCTCTGCATGCCTCTCTGCATACACATGTGTATGCATAATGCACATGCATATACATATGATTTCCCACTTGTCTTGATACAATAACGTAACAATAACAACAGGTAAAACCAGGTAGAGACCTAAATAAAGGCTAATGTGAGATCTAGATAGGAAGAGAAAGAGCTATAAACAGCAACACGCTGGTTAGAAGACCTGCGTATACTGCAACCGCAGGGAACTGCTAACTAGGTCACCTAGGACCTTTCGGTGCCTGAGTGAGAGCTGCACTTTTGCAAGAGGCCCTGACTTTTTTTCCACTAAGGTGGAATAGGTGCGTTCTGGATATATCATGTTCGTGTTAATCCCTACCAAGGAGATAGTGCTGCCTTATCTGCCACTCTAATCATTTTTAGCATGGCCATTTTCCTGGGTAAACACTCATCTTCAGCGCAGGGTGGGCTTTTGTGGTGTGTGTGTGCATCACTGAAATGAGGTCACTGAATCCTGATTGATCTCAGATTACACGTACTTTAGCCATCTTACATTCATGCTTTCTTTTAAGTACTACATAAGAGGAAATGTTGTCTGTTGTCTGTACATTTACAATTATTACCGAAATGAAAGTGCAAAAAAAGAATGGCCCTATAATTAAAGGGGAAGTGTGTTTATTGGCCCTGTAAAATGACACAACATGGGATGTTTGCATGTGTGCTTGTGCATCTGCCTTTCTGCATTAAATGTGTGCCTTGCTTGATATCCAGCAGCTGTTGTCAAACGTAAGTCCTCTATACTTCGATGATAACATTGTGTTTTAATACTCAATGGAATACTAGTATCTATTTTATATATCTAGTAAGTATCTATCTTTTAAAAAAAAGATAGATACTTGCTAAATAAATAAATAATAAATAATAAAATGACACCATTCAGAACTGTAACGTTGTTTACCTTCCTGCAGACTCAATACTGCATTGTGATGAAGGGCTATATAAATAAATGTGAGGCACAATACATACTGTAATCACAAGCAAGCATTGTGTGTTCTTGTTTGGAATATCGATGTTTTCTCTAACTTTCCACGTATGGACAGGTTGGCGAAGCAAAGCTATACAATGGCATATTTGCTGATCCCCACATCACAAAGATAACACACCCTCTGTGTGTTAGAGGACACGAGACAAAAGGAGAGGCAGCACTGTTAATTAGAAATGTTTGTGATGTTACCTGTCGTATCCGTGGGAGGCTGTACATGCGATTACTGCCATTGCTGGGGGCAGAGACAAAGAGACAGCAAGGAGAAGCAAGTGGGAGAGATTATAAGATGATTGTGACAAAAGGTGGGCGACTGCAGAAAAGGCGCACACACGCTGGTGATGGAGAGCGAGCGCCTCGTGCATGTCTGCAGGCGCACATCTGCGGTGACTTGGGCGTTGTTGTGAAAGGGAGAAGCGCTTAAAGTTCTTGGCTCGGAGACACTGTAATCAAACCAACACCCAAACGCCACACAACACAGAGGACCCTTGTCACCTCCGCACCCGCCTACGCACAGTTTTCCAGTATTCCACATACATGCACTGTAGCGCTAGTTTCCTGAAGCTTCTAATTGTACTTCCTGTGTGACTACTTCGCCGAAGGCCGCATTCTCTATAAGTACCCGTGAGTCAGAGCATTACCATTTCTTTTCATGCGAGGTTCTGATAACTGCACAGTGTGTGTTTCATTTCCACCCTGTCAACGTATGTAAAGGATAGTATAGGCTAGCCACATATGGGTGGTCAAGGATATGGACGCGAATCAAGCATCTTGGTATGACTATTACAGAACCCTGAAGGTGACTCACAAGCCACATGCGATGACACACACACATTCACGTACAATTCAATACAGTAATAAAGACATAAAGACATTGCGTGGAATAACTTGTGCGGTTAAGCAAATAGAAGTTACATATAGTTACATTACAACACACCCACGCTGATCCATTGTAAATGCTAATGCACGTGTACAACATATTTCTGTCGCGGGATCTTTTAAATGCCTTGTCAAACATTACTTGATTAAATATGTGGCTCATTATCTGACACACGCTAAATCTGAAGGATAGCAAAATGGTTTGGGTCCTTGTCACAAGAGTGTTTCCTTTCACATAGCTTGCCCGCATTTTACGTTTTTCTGTCATTTTTGGTGCTTGACGTGCTGTACAGCAATTCCATGCATAACCAAAGAAGGAATTCAATGTGGGTTCATCGTAAAACATAATTGCACCAATTTAAAACCTCATCTTTTCCTGAAGGCAAATGGTGTGTTAGTGTGTTATGGGATGAATAGTAAATCAGAAGTACTCCCTTCTCCCTCTTACAATTAGATTAAATTATGACGGAAAGGCTGCTGTTTTGAACATTCAAACTGCTTTTCAACAGCAAGACCAACCATGTCAAATATGACTTTTTTCCCTTTGGTTGGTTTTGAGGATACGTTGAAACAATCCGTAATGCAGAACCAGGAAATGAGTAGTAAAACAAATGCTTCATGGCAACATACTGCAGTATGGCAAAGGTCAGAATCCAGGTAATCAAACACAGTCGAAGGCACAGGCGGGCAAGGCAGAGGCAATTATCCACTGGCCAGGTAATAGTTTGAACACAAAAAGAGTGGCAAAGGTAACAGACGGGCTATATTGAGGCAATCACGAGAGACAAGAAGGTAAACTGGTAATAGTGGAAAAAGTATGCTTGGCTAGAGGCAAAACTCAACAACTCATCTGAGACAAACAGGAAACATGGGGTATAAATATACACCGGGAAAAGGTGAAACCAAACACAGGTGAACCAATTCAGATAGTCAGGCATGAAAACTAACTAAACTATGAAGCGGGTTCTCATGTGTGTGCGTGTGTGTGTGTGTGTCTGTCTGTCTGTCTGTCTTTGTGTGTGCCTATAAAAGAGAGAAAATAGCTTGATGTAGTTGGGTTTATTTGTATTTATCCAATTCATGTATTTATTTATTTTACACGCATATATACATTTTTATATATATATATATATATATATATATATATATATGATCCAGATGGCAACTTTTTCAGAAGAATGCTCATCACATATGCTCATTAGTGACTGCATTAGCGAAGCTTGTGTGCATTAGTGTGTGTCAGAGTCTACACTGAGAGTCAGTCAGTAGGGCCGTATAGTTGCTCTGCTGGGTGATCGCAGGCTCTTCCTGCCTGCTACCCCTGCACTGTGTCACTCACAGCTCCTCTGGTTACAAGCTGGCCCCTGCAGCACCCTCTGGGGCCCTCCGACTAAATTAGTTTCAGCAGTACCGGGAACCTGAGTTGCAGGCCCCTACACCCCTCTATGGATTACAGAACCCTAACCCTCCTCTCTATCAAGGCCTCCCAGGGCCTTTGAAGTCGCCCCCCCCTTCCACCTCACATAAACCGGCCATCCTATGCTCCAACTCTCAGCCGCTTGACTGAGCCTTCACCACTACTCCTCTTTTATCCATACCTCCATCTCTGTCTCCACTCCCACCCTCTCCTTCCTCCTCTCCCTCCATTTCCTCCCACTCCCCCACACCGTGTGTTTTGTTTCTGCTTTTGGTTTCCTGACCCCAGTCCCACTTCATCTTATACCAGTCTTTGTTCACCGTTTTCGGTTGGTTTTCGACTGTCTTCTTATCTTTTATCTCTGCAAATGTATATCTGGCTCTCCCCTTCCTTGAGAGGTTTACTTCCCAAGCCAGTCTCCAGGCTGGAAACACAAGTAGAGACTTTATCCAAGTCTGTGTCTCAGTCAAATTCAAGCCTGTGTCACTGTCAAGTCTCAAATCAAGTGCTAAAGAAAATCAAGTGAAGACAGAGCAATTAAGAGTTGCTATTTAAGAAAAACTTCAAACTAAACAATGTTCCAATGACTTTTCTTTTACACTCAATAGGATGAATCATAGCAGTACTCTTAATACATTTTTAATGAAGCGAAATAGACAAGCAAAACAATCACATCTCAGTTCTTCTACATTAAGTCTCAAGTAAGTACAATTGCTAATTGAGTCAGAATCCAAATCATATACCACCGTGCTGCTCACCACATCTTTGCCAGCGGTGCACCATACATTCATCTATCCTTGCCCAGCCTTCCTTCTTTCGACCCTGTGTTGGTCCTTTCTCACTTTTTCCTCCCCCATTTCCCTTCTTTTCCTTTATTTGCCCCTCCTCTTCCTCCTTTGGCCTGGTCCCCAGGGGTTTCGCATGCCTCACACATTCCTTTGCGCTGACTGGGTGTGTTTACATTGACTTTCCCTGTCCTGTGTGCGAACCGC
The DNA here is from genome assembly GCA_027564795.1 of Aphredoderus sayanus. Lineage (NCBI taxonomy): Eukaryota > Metazoa > Chordata > Actinopteri > Percopsiformes > Aphredoderidae > Aphredoderus > Aphredoderus sayanus. Next base: position 7,079 of record JAODUG010004848.1, read on the forward strand.
AGCGCCACCACTTCAACAGTAAAGGCGCATACACACACACACACACACACTGAGTTCATTGTTCCACGATATTTATTCTCCACAGCGTGAGAATATGAGACAATGCCATAATGAAGTCAGTTGTGTCTCAGCATCACTAAGCAGGCAAGCAAGTGTACCACTGTATGTTGTTGTACCTTCCAGGACCCCTTGACTTGACTCTGGCACAAATTACACTCATACACATATGGCATAATATATGGTCTGTTCGCTAAAGGTGCACATTGCTCACTAAAATGCTCATCAGGGCAAGACAGTTGGAAGTTCAAACGGAGCTCAAACGCATTAGAGTACATTATGCCAAGAGGGGTGACATAGGAACGTCGGGAGCTACAGTAATAGTACCCCGTAATCATATACCACCTGATAGCGCAAAGTGAAAGTGGGGCTGATGTAGCCCAGAATCACTGATAAGCACAGCCAAAGTGGACCATTTTGTTGCTCCAGCTATCAAAGCAGAAGACAATCCATGTGAGCCATGTTTTTATTTCATTTCATGAAAGACAAGAGAGCAAAAGGAGAGTGCAATAAAGGGAGAGGGCAGGCGCAGTGGGGGTGGGAGGGGTTCTTCTATCATAAGGTCATCTTTTTCCACTGAAAACCATTCACCTGTGCATTACCAAAGGACAGTCAGCGCATTCAAATGTCATTGTCTACTACGACTGTGGTGTAAGTCCTCATTTGCACACACGCACGCGCACGCACGCACACGCACGCACGCACACGCACGCACACATATGTTCTCACGTGGCTCCTAACCCAGCTCAGTTTAGTACAGAATGTATTGCGCAAGATGTTTCCTAGCCCCCATTCACCCCCGCTAACACCCACCTTCCATATTAGGATGTCAGTTGAATACTATGACATAATTGTGACACCATTTCCTGTACTGCAGACGGCCTGCGTTCCCTTGCCAATCTGGCTCGATGAGTCTTATTATTTACAGTAATAACAGGACAGTATAGACGGTTAATCCCAGGCACACAATGGAGGGTTAGCTGCAATAACAATCCTCTTTATCACTAATCTGCTATTGTCATTTTTCGCAGCCATTCAGGGCTGATTGTAACCACAGCTAACCCAGTGTTTACTGCTGAAACAGAGGAGTGACCAATCCATCACTGCACCTTGCCCTTCCCTGTCTCCCCCCAGCATGACATAAGGTACATCCTGAAGTAGTGTTTGTGAAGCGGTGTGTATGTGCGCACGTGTGCGTGCGTGCGCGTGTGTGTGTGCTCTGTGCGGACACGTCCTTCGTGCCAGGTTACAGTAAACGCAGGGTGGATTAGGCATTACACTTGTGTTGCTAATGGGAGAAGCATTTGCAGAGTGAATCATACGGTGCTTTACTGCCATAGGTGCCTTGACTTCCAGTAAGCCAGGGGCACGGCAGCGCGTGTCTGGACTGCCCCTCGGTAAGCTGCCATGGACATGGACAGCGCGGTGACGCCGGCGGTTCTACGCGTGGCAACATAGAGTTAACGTGAGCCGCCGTGGGGGGAGCGAGGTGTGAGGGAGCAGAGTGCCGGCCGGCTCAAAGGTGGTGAGCTCAGGGCTGAGGAATCAGGAACTGGCGGGGAGACGCTGCACTTTACTCTGCTACGCCCCTGCAATACTGCCACAGCACCCACGCCCTCAACCCACATGACCTCTGCTCCACCCTGCTCTGGCTGGAATGCAGACTTCCCACCCCCCTCCTTGTTGGTTCTCACCTCTGCTCGCATCAGGAAATAAAAAATAGAAAAGGGAAAATGGGAATACTGTCACCTGCTCCGCGGAGGCAGTGTATAGCCAGCAGGCCGCCTGTGGACATGAATCAGCACGCTTGAATTTAAAAGTCATGCGAGAAAACGTCTGAATCGGAATAATTTCATTTCTGTCATGCACTACTATATGGTAGAAGTGCCACCAACCAAAAAAAAAAAAAAAAAAAAGTATTTCTCAGCAGCGGGAGGAAAGTCTGATTCCACAAAAGACTGTTAAAACCCACAGACTCAGCAGAACAGCCCCAGTATGATTCCAATGAGGATCATTACGGCCTCTTGAGAGAGAGAGAGAGCTTATACTGATTGAAACCAGGAAGACATTTTCACACACTACTGTATCTCATTCAAGGCAGATTCCACTGAACGCAATTTATGTAATTGTGTGTCCTGTGCAAATCTTTTTAAGATATGCGTGCGGATACAGAAATTATTACTTTTTAAATGTTAATGAATTCAGGTAGTGTGTTATTGCTTCTGTTCACTGTCAAATTAATGACTCATCACTTCTCTGTATGCGACATGATAATGTGTTTATTGTCTTATCAGCCTGAGACTTTCCACACCTCATGCTCTGGTGAGAGCCAGGTCAAGTTAACCCTCCATAAAAACTGGTTGCTATTATGTGCCCACAAACCTATTCAAAACTACAGGATCAGCATGTTCCCTTTTGAGATGGATGATATAGTCTGTTGTTTAATTGTATGACTAATGTGTGAATGATTAATGGCCTTGTGAATCTTGGTACCCAGAATGGGCACTGTTAATGGGACATTCCTTAATTTGTATCCATTTACCCTTGTAGTTTAAACATGTTAAATATATTCCTCTAAGTCACTCCTTTTTACAGATCTACACCATACATATACAGTAGGATTACATTGTTTTTGACCTCTGCCCCATATGGCCACAAGTACAGAACTGGGGTGAAGATCCAGGATTCTGGGGGTGATTTAAGTGTACCTTTAAAGGTTAGCAATTCAAGTCAATGCCTCTAGTCAATATCTTCTGTTCTGTGTGTGTGCTGAAAAAACATCTGGTGTTCCTACAGTCCACAGTTCACAGTAAATTGGAAAACAAAGAAAGTGGTCCGGATCGCACCGCATAACACGATACCAATGTGACTCTAATACGGGGGGTGGAGCTTCTGAGGGAGCATCGAACAGAGGAATGTGTTTGTTTGGCTGTTGACTTTAAATATCAACCATCTTTATCCAGCATCGCTTACTCCACCTTTAATGTCTGTAATGAAGCTTTAGCTGATAGAATTGCTCATCAGACAAGAAACCCCTTTCGCCATGTGCTTTTGAAACGAGTTCAAGGCTATTTTGGTAGTTACTGTAAGTCATGTCAGGAAGGGATGCAGCTGGGGAGAGAGCGACAGAGACACAGAGAGAGAGAGAGAGAGAGAGAGAGAGAGAGAGAGAGAGAGAGAGAGAGAGAGAGAGAGAGAGAG
>JAODUG010004849.1:0-10336 GCA_027564795.1 Aphredoderus sayanus
CACACACACACTATCATACTCTCACACACACACTATCATACTCTCACACACACACTATCATACTCTCACACACACACTATCATACTCTCTCTCACATGCACTATCATACTCTCACACACACTATCATACTCTCTCACATGCACTATCATACTCTCACACACACACTATCATACTCTCACACACAGGCACTATCATACTCTCACACACACTATCATACTCTCACACACATACTATCATACTCTCTCACACGCACTATCATACTCTCACACACATACTATCATACTCTCACACACGCACTATCATACTCTCACACATACGCACTATAATACCTTTACAGATACCCTATCATACAGCTTTGTCACTGGACTTCACAACAGTAGACCAACGGGCTTCATAGGGAGGGAGCAGAATAGGAGGGGGTGGGTTTTTGGGTTGTTTTCTTTTTAGCTAGGTCTCAATGCAACACATATCATCAGGTGTATTTAAGCGTATAGTAGTGTACATGTGAGACTATGATGATAAGTGTGAAACCAAGTTTGAATTAAGGCAAATATGACAAAATAAGAAATATGAAGAACATTGAGACTTAACTGACCACAAACAATGGCAACATATTTTGCTCCCCTCACACTTAGTCTTAGTTTATTTATTTACTTGTTTTACATTTCCAATATTTGTTTGTGCTGTGGAATATAATGAAAACAGGTCTTGGTGTTTTTGAAACATATTGGGTTTAGGAGCTTTATTTCCTGTTTTCAGAAGTGGAATCGAGACTACAGTACTATGTTTGACATTGCTCTCATTCCCTTTCTTCCATATCTCAAGCTCACTTAGCATACAACTACTACTACTACAACAACAACAGGCTACAATTAGACATGTTTTAATTTTAAAATAAACATATACCAATGCACAGACTGTATTAAAGCATGTTCTGGGCAGGAGGAGCAGCATTGGTTAGAAGTATAGTTACTTGGTAATGTACCTAGCTGCATTTAGGGTCACATTGCCCTTCACAGCTGAGCAGTGCTTTCAAGCCATAAAGAGAAATCGAAATTAATTATGAGGCAGCCAGTTTAGGGTAAAAAGAGCAGAGGGAGTTTAAAAACGCAAACTGAAATCCTTATTAGTCTCCCTTGATAATCCCCTGTCTGGCACTTTTCTCTGTACTAGTTTAAGTTGATTCAAGTAATGTTGGTTCATTTACACTCCTTTCCCTCACATACAACCTCCACTCATCTTCAATCCGCCTGACACACCCTCTCTCTGAGGTGGAACTTCTTCAGCTGCATGCCAAATTTTGCTTTTACTTTCTAAGCCTAATAGAAGTTGTTTACAGGCTCGCTGCTGAATGGCTTCAAAACATACTGTAGTTCCAGTGTTCAGCTGAGTAGCACAAATGAAAACGAATGAGGTCGCAGTCCAGCAGTCCACTTTCTCTTTACAAGGTATTGCTATTCTATATAGCGTTGCTTTTCTACAGAGTTGCTATCTTTGCAAATCCTCCAAAACCTCCACATAAGCAGATTCTAAACTGAAATTATGCTTACCTTCAAACATTCACATTGCAAAAACATTATATATTTTTTACACTTTGATCAATTGGCCACCAACCCAAACTGAACACATTTTGTAAAATGAATACCATTGGCACTGGCTGCATTGATCCTAAACGCCAATCTATTATAGTTTGGGTCTTACAGGGTTCATATTTAGGAGCAGTGCAGGAAAATAAGAAACTATGGACTGCATAGAGACAAATGTTGCACTGTTATGCTCTTGGTAGCTATTCCATGTGTTACAGCTGTGATACAGTAATGGTGGTGGTCACTCAAGGTGTTACTCAGTTAACACAGCTACAGTAAAGTACCTGTGGAGGGTGCAATACCATCATTAAGTGGGAGGAGAATGTTTACACACACTAAACATTCAAGTTGGGTAGAACTATGATGAACATTTTCTGACATTAAACTACATATTCAAAAGAGCCAATCATAAACAAGATGTCAATTGTCCTAGTTGCAACAAAACTGATAGGAGAATGGCCAAGAAAAGTAAATAAAGCAGGGTCTGTAAACATAAGTCTAATGAGAAAAGTGTGTAAACTGTATTTTGATGTGTATGATTGTTGTGCCAATTTTGTGTTTTAATTTAGTTTTGGTGAATGCTGAATGAACTCCACTTTGATATTATATGGATGAAGTTGACTTTTTGGATTTTACATTTATTAAAAACAAACAGGGAGGCTAGACACACCAGTATCTATAGAAAAAACCACATAGTCACCACCCAAAAAGGTTGTTGATAAAATGTAACTGAAAGCAGTGGATATTGAAAAATGTGACATTAAGGAAGCCTACAGTACAAAAGAGCGATGTGCATACTGCACAGGCACCTACTGTACCTACAGTATCATGCCACTGATTATGTCCGAGAGAAGGGGAAATGAAGAATATTATTCATTAATATAGGATAGTGCTACAAAATGAATCCTAAAACAAATCATTTCTGAACCTCCAATTTTCACTTTTTGAAAAGTCCACTGACTTAGAGATATATTAGTCATAGCACAGATATATTAGTCACTTCTAAACCTAATAAATGCCATCTGTTTCTATAAATGTGGTCATTGTACTTCCTGTTCCAATTCATCTGACAGTAAACAATGTGTTTATCCACAAAAAATGCAAAACAAGACGAGATAATATTGTTAAAAGGTAGTTTACAGAGAGAGGCTTACTGTATAAGGTATCTTAAAACGCAGTGGAACCTAATGGTCTGAACAATATACTGTATGGCTGGCAGCCAACACATTGTAAAACTGGTGACAGCACAACAGGATACAGCACAATAGGACAGAGAAAGTCTCACCGAGTGCAATTCTACAACACTGTACAGACTTATTTGTTTACAATTACATGTTTAAATAAGAGGGCATAGACGTTTACTTGTAGAAACTGGCCAATTTAACTTAATTAATTTAAATAAACTTCAATGTAACACTTTGGGGAAACAGGAATTAATGCTATACTGTATATATATTGTTAGTTGTTTGAACCTTGAACATTTGGTTCAGTTATTGCAGAGATTCCCTCCTGAGTATACAGTTGAGTATTTCAATTCCATTTTACAATATGTCCAAGTTTGAATGCTGTTCAAATGCAACATGAGTTTAGCTTCAGCACATTGTCAGACCGAATATCAACAGCAACTTTACTTTTGCATCTAGCAAACACTCGCTTCGCTACACGAAAAAAAATAAGGAGGAGGACATACCTACCATATGTCCTTCTCATTTCTCTCTCTCCTCTCCCCAACTCTCACGAGGGGAGAATAACTTGTTCAGTACAGGTAGCAAAGGACGTGGCAGGAATGTAAGAGTGAGAAAGTGATGTGCTCTAAGAAGGGCAATAGTGAGATTAACAAGGAAAGAAAGCAGGGGAGGAGAGGAGAAAGAGTGAGCACAGACAGCTGAGGACTTGAAAGGCTTGGTCTGACCTTGCCAAGCATTTCTGAAGGAAGGAAAATCAATAGGTAATGGAGTCAGGGTGAAAGCAAGCAGGGCAGGGGTAGTGAGGGGGGTTCTGTCTGGACGAGAGAGACTAGGCGGACAGACTAATCAATCTTGAAATGTCACCGTCTGATACTGGGACGACAAATGCACAAGGCTATTCTTATGCTGCAAACCTGAGATAGTGTCAATATAAATATTAAATAATATAAATAGATATTTATTTTAGTTTTAATGTGGCTTCCTTATATTTGAAATGTATATATATGGCAGCATCTGCCAATACTTTAGATGTAACACTAAGCATCAGCATCTCAGACCAAAACAAATGATTTGTGGGCTAGACACACATACTGTATGGACCAATGTGGCCAGAATGGCTTAAGTATCTACTGTAAATAAGGAACAAAGGAGCTGGGATTACAGAGAGGGAGTGTGATGTCATTCTCTGCTCAGGACTCCATTATACCTAACATATAATCAATATTTTACGTGTTTAATTACACTAGTGTATATTTCAGTCATACACTGTTTATGCTTCACCATTACTGCTTTCATCAGTTTGCATGGCACTGGTAATGGTTCACTTTGTAGCCAGATAACCCTCCATCTCCTATTGGGATGTAAATTACTCACTCCGCTCACTTACTGAGGGGAGTGCTGAAACAACAGACTTAAACCCAAGACATGCTCATCTCTAAGCCCCCGCAAACTCTGACAATCCTGCCTGCTTTCCGTCCATAAGGCATTATTCTCATTTAAGCCCCAAGAACAAAGAAGAACAGGATGGAAGCTGAAAGAAATATTTTAGCTTCTGTCAGTGGTACAGCATATACACTCTAGGTCAGTGCATTGGTCACTTTTATTGTTGTGAAACAGGCATGCTACTAATCTTAGCCAACCCCCTACTGGTCCTCTGTGTGGTGTAGCCTTGGGGACTGTTTGTCCATTTGAGCCTGAATATTTAAATCATGACTGACATTTCTGGAAGCCCTCCCAATATTGAATGGGAACATTTCTGGGATAAGAAACAGTTTTGAACATAATACCACACTAGTATATTGAGAAGGTCAGTAGACAATGGCGCATGCAGAAATGAACTTGCTCTAGGCTTATGCAATGTAATGACTGCATGAGCAATAATACAGTAATATTACAGTAGGCTATTGCAATAAGCTGTGACTTCCAGTATATTTTGTGGGGAGTTTGAACACAACCAATAAAGGCAAAAGTATTAAAAAACAAAAGCATTAAGGTCTTGAGCAAATATAGGTAATATTTTGAGATATTCAGGGGGTTTGCCTTGATGTCCTTTGACTGGCACAGACTAGCCCTCGTGATGTCCTTAAAAATACAGTATTTGGCCACTTGGCGGCGCCATCTGCCTGTATATGATTTTGTGTGTTTTTGAATTGGCATTGCTGGGTGTATTTATTTATTAACTAATTATTTCCATATTGTTGTTTTTCCATGCCTTTTAACCCTCCTGTTGTCCTCGGGTTTCAAACCACATCTTATTGTGCCAGCAGTGCACATTATATGTGTGTGTAAGCTGTAAAATTAGGTTTAGCGCCTTCTATCTGACACAAACAGCTAGTGATTTCGGTCATTTTGACCCGGAGTACATTACGAGGGTTAAATCTGCACACTACAGAGTGTACTGTGTCATTCATAAAGTATCAATACTAATACATGGGGTCTTTAACTGCAGGGTATCGCCCACAGTATACCGTGCAACACATTAATCAGAATATTAGTTTTGACAATCTTAAAATCATAACTATTGGAACTATTTTAATGATCTAACTGCACGATCTAAAGCACAACTGCATCCAGGGCATGTAAAAATCCACTTTTGACATTTAACAGCAGATGAAACGGTCACAGCGCCAAGCACGTTTCAAATAAGTTGTACTTACTCTCTTCATTATTCGTGTGTGTGTTTTGGGCGTAAAATACAATAAACCAATGGTAGTGTCATCTAACCTGATGGTTTGTTACACACAAATTGAAACGGTTTTGAAAGGGCAAGCACTCAAAAGATTATTTGAGGTGATTGGACTGTGAACCAGCGGAGCCAGTTGTAATATCAACTCTTGCCGAACACGGGAGAAGATTGAAATCATATTTTCCATGGAGAAAAGCCTTTACTGCCATTCTTTGCGCTTCTTATCAATTCTAATAAAACTGATGCTATTGCCACATCTACCCTCTTAGGAACCGACATTGTTTTCTATTCGCTTTCACTGTCATAACACATACTGTACATGTTAGCTTAAAGTTTAGGCTTCTAATGTTATGTAATGAAATTGTGTGATGTTTTGAATTTGTAGCTATTAAAGTCCAGGGGTTATTCAATTAATTAAAAATAATGGATGTATCTTTAATACTTTAATATAATAATATAATTGACAAGAAGTGGTGCATAGAAATTCAACAGAATGAGGGAAATACAATTTCTGACAGTCATAATTTCCTGGGTAAGGACATCCAGATCCCCCACTTGTCTCGTTCCCAGTGTTCAAAGAAAAGGTCTGATCTAAAAGTCCTAAAGGTCTGATCCTAGATCCACCCCTGGCTAACAGTACGGCGCTGATTGGTCAATCACAATGTTGACTGGACTGAAGCACACAGAGTTCAAGCTCCCCAGACTGATTCTGCAGGCAAAGTCAAACTGACTGTAATTACTTTTTTCCAGAACTTTTATTTGTAGAAGAATTGCTGTAATTTACTCCAATCCTAAAATCTTTGGTATTTTTTGGTGGAATAAACACAGCATTCTAGAGCACTATATAAAGTACAGATTCATTGATAGAGTCCTGGTTTTATTGTATTATTCAAAGCTTTTTGACAGAACTGGTCTTTAGAAGTATGATTTTACTGTTATACTGTTATTTTACTGAATATACTGCATACAGTATATTTTAAACATACATTTTAAATCAATATTGAATCGCAGTCCACAGTGATAATTGTGAAAATCGAAATCATATTGGTACCTACAGTAAGTACAGTAAGTCCTTATCAATTCCCATCCTTAAAAGCCAGTTGGCTAGTGCATAACATTTCATTCAATGGTACAACCCCAATTCCAAAATAGTTAAGACAGTATTGAAAATGCTATCAACCCTCCTGCTGTCCTGATCAAAATGACCCAACGCACTACCTTGTTGCGCCAGCAGAAGGCACCAACATGGAGGCTGCAGCTAGTGCTGCGGATGGCAAATTCTGCTGGCACAATAAGGAACTAAGTTTGAAACCCGAGGAAAGTGGGAAGATTAAAAACAAAAATGTGCAATTTCAAAATGTCATTCACCCTGTACTATATTGGAAACACCACAACTCATTATGTGATGTTTCGTTTTGGGAATTTCATTTGTTCAAAAATACACAAATTAAAAATCTTTTCTTTTTTCTTTTCTTTTTTTTTTTTTATAAAGTCAAGACCAAGACAAAACACCAACAACTTAAACCCATGTGCATCACAGTCTAATTTAGCTAAATTGCTGCCAGCTGTCACACTGCGTTTGTGTTTCGCCGGCACGAGACCGGACAGGACATTGTTTGCACCTGGGGTGATTCGAGGAATAGGTTGCACCTGGTGGGTTTTAGTTATATTTAAGACCAGAGGGTGCATTGTTGGGTTAAGGGTTTTTTGTTTAATGGTGGTTGCCTTCGTGGTCTCGCAACATATTAACGGTCACTGTATCAGTTTTGTACTTTTGGATTGTTTTTAATTAAACTTTTTTGAGCTTATGCTCTTTTTCGTTGTCGCTCTTTACTTTTCTCGTCTGTGCTCGCACTGCACGTGACAGAAAAACCCCATCCACGTTTTTGTGTTTTTTTTTGGTTTAGTCGAGTGCCTTTTCGCCTTTTATTTGATGGACATGGACAGAGCGACTCGCTTGACCGCTGTGGACACCGCTGTGCACACCTCTCCTCCCAGAGCTGGTCGCTGCGGTCCGCGGAGCAACCGATTTTGGTTTGGCGGCTTCCACCCCGGTTTCAAGCTGCCATGGCTGGGCAGCTTCCACCGGCATCCCCCGCTGCAGTCCCAGGGCCGGGTCCGCTGCCGACACCGTCCCCCGCTGCAGTCCAAGGGCCGGTCCCGCCTCCGACACCGGCTCCCGCTGCAGGCCCCCTGGCTGCCACGGCTGTGGAGCGTCCACCGGTGTCTCAGGCTGCCACGGCTGTGGAGCTTCCACTGGTGTCTCCTGCTGCTGAGGTCAAGCAGCTTCCACCGGTGTCTCCTGCTGCTGAGGTCAAGCTGCTTCCACCGGTGTCTCCTGCTGCTGAGGTCAAGCAGCTTCCACCGGTGTCTCCTGCTGCTGAGGTCAAGCAGCTTCCACCGGTGTCTCCTGCTGCTGAGGTCAAGCAGCTTCCACCGGTGCCTCCAGCTGCCGCCGTCAGGCAGCATCCACCGGTGCCTCCAGAGGCGAGGGTCATGCAGGGTCCGCCGCCGCCGCCCCCGCTGCAGTTCCAGAGCCGGGTCGACTCCCACCGCCCACTGCTGCAGTTCCAGCTGCCGGTCCCGGGCAGCCGTCTCCAGCTGCCAGTCCCGGGCAGCCGTCTCCAGCCCGTATCCAGGGGGGTCATCGTCCCGGCCGCTGGTCTCCAGCCCGTGTCCAGGGGGGTCAGCGTTCCGGCCACCGGCCACCGGCCTCCAGTCCGTCCCCCGGAAGGGTGCCGGACCCCTGCCGCTGGCGAGAAGGCGACGCCAGGAGGCGCGCCTTGGGGAGGGGTACTGTCACAATGCATTTGTGTCTCGCAGGCACGAGACCGGACGGGACATTGTTTGCACCTGGGGTGATTCGGGGAATAGGTTGCACCTGGTGGGTTTTAGTGATATATAAGGCCAAGGTGTTTATTGTTGAGTTATGGGTTTTTTGTTTAATGGTGGTTGCCTTCGTGTATTCGCAACCTGTTAACGGTCAGTGTATCAGTTTTGTACTTTTGGTGTTATTTTTCATTAAACCTTTTGAGCTTACGCTCCTTTTCGTTGTCACTTTTTCCTTTTCTCGCCTGCGCTCGCACTGATCGTGACACCGGCGTATAAGGGCGACAGATGGAGAGGCTGGGCAGCTCCTCAGACCAGGTGGGGGAGAGTGGACAGTAAGGCCGACGCTGTCAGCCAGGTGGACGAGGTGGCAATGGCCATGAGGGATCTAATCTAATGGCTCCAAAAAATTTGAGACAGTTGTGTTTGTATAACATCATCATATTTCCTTTACTTACACGTAGTGTTAGTGTGGACACTATTTGTGAAGTCAAGTAGAATCCCCCCCTTTCCATTATTTAAGTCATCAAGTGTACAAACATGCAGATACTTTGTTGCCATATTTTGTGTTTTATAATGCATCACACTTTCAATTAGCAACAGATCAGGCTTGCAGACGGATATATCTTGCACCCCCATTCTGTAGCACCTAATGTGTATGCTGTCAGTGCTACAGTATTTGTATTGTCTTTCTGGAAAATGCAGTCAAGTCCCTGGAATATACCACATCTGACAGCATATGAAGCTGGCTTTAGACCTGATGCTGATGAAAGCTTGCATAGTACTTTTCCTCTAGTCTTGATAATATGATGCCTGTTTTTTACAAAACTATTTGCAATGTTGACTTTTGACAGTGGCACAATGAAAGTGCACAGTACTTTATGGTCCTAAGAAGTCAACACTCTAAATACTTTTTGTAATAGCCCTGTACAATTGTGCACTTGAAGACCTAAATAACGCAAGAAGGGGGGGGGGGGTGCAATTCTACTTGCTAAACTTCACACGTGTATATTCAGTGCCCACACATTCAATATGGTAAATGGACTGTATTTATATAGAGCTTTTTTAACCTACCAGCCAATCAAAGTGCTTCACAGGATTGCCTCACATTCACCCATTCAGACACACACTCATACACTGATGGTGGTGTCAAAAATGCAAGGTGCCACCAGACCACCGGGAGAAGATAGAGTTAGGTGTCTTGCTCAAGGACACCTTGACACTCTTTCAGGAGTTAGTTGGGTTTAAACCAGAGACTTCTCAATTCCTTGTCGCCCCGCTCTACCCACTGGGTCACTGTCTCCCCTATTAAATGAATATAAGTACTTTACATACTTAGATAGAAGTAGAACTACTCTATATTGCCTAACTCACATACGGATATGTTTTCATTGAGGATTCCCTCGGCTTGGTGTGGATCACAGTTGACATTAAACTCAACATACTGTAATAAAGAACATTCTGCAAAGGGGACCTGGCATAATGCTGATGGACAGTAACACAATAAGCTACATCTTTAATGCAATATAACTCGGTGGGTTGTACACATGCAGTACCTATCAGCAGAGGCTGCTATTTAAGTGCTAGCCAGTGTACTGTATTTACATGACTGAGGTTGACTGTTGTAGCAGTGAAACTGAAAACAAACACAGAGGAGCTTCTGTGTTTGAATGCCAGAGAATGTAATGTCTAGGTGAATAAATATATCGATATCAAAAAGATATCATATCATGGAAAATGACAGTAGGCATCAACACAGGGAAATAAATAAATAAAACACAGAGCAAGGTGAATGCACGCCAGGCTTGACAGGAGATGGAGATTTGAGAGAGGGGTTTAGTTATTTGTTATAAGGAATTACTGATTATAAGTGGGATTTTCTTTTTATTGTTTTACTCCATGTACATGCAAAGAGTGTTTTCGCCTTGAATGCATTTGTAATGGCATACATATGTAAGGACATACAGCACTTTGTTTAACCCTCGTAATGTACTCCGGGTCAGAATGACCCAAATCACTAGCTTTTGTGGCAGATAGAAGGCGCTAAA
>JAODUG010004850.1:0-10336 GCA_027564795.1 Aphredoderus sayanus
AGAGAGAGACCATGTCCTTATACCTGGGGGAGAGAGAGAGTGAGAGAGAGAGAGAGAGACCAGGTCAGTTTAGCGGGGGGAGAGAGAGAGAGAGTGAGAGAGAGGGAGTGTGAGAGAGTGTTAGGGAGAGAGGGAGGTAGGGAGAAAGAGGGAGGGAGAGGGAGGATAGCAGAGGGGAGGGGAGGGGAGGGCTGATGCAACCCATGAGCCTGGTTAATGGGCAGCCTGGAATGCAGGGGAAAGGCCCCAGCAGCCTCCTCCATGGGAACCCAGTTGGCTGGAGAGTACAGGCCAACCGAGGAGCAGACGCTAAGAGCAGAGCAGGCTGTGGGGGGGACGCCCCCCCCCCCCTCCCCCCTGCCGAGCACAGAGGTCATGACGGGTTCATCTGAGACGTCGGCCCTCACCCTGTTATGTTTTCTTCTTGTTTTCTTTCACTTGCGTGGGTGCGTGCCTGAGAGCGTGCATGTTCCAGAGAAAGATAGATAGCCAGACACACACACCGTACAGTGTCAGTGTTCAGGGGGCACCGCCTCCAGACCACTAACAGTGCCCCTCACCTCTCACCCCCATACAGAGGATGAGAGCGCGGCCACGCCCTACCACCGCGAGAGGCGCAACGCGCTCAGCGCCCAGGAAAGGAAGCTCAGCGAGGAGCCCTCCACCTCCTCCACGGAGGACCAGCAGCCCCCGCTGGTGAAGAAGGAGCCTCACGGCTCCCTGCCCCACCTGGCCGACCATGCCCTTCCCTACCGGGGCACGCTGTTCGCCATGGACCCCCGCAACAGCTACCTGGACTCCCACTATGGTACCGTACTGTACTGTGGTACAACATGCCTGTCTGTCTGTCTGTCTGTCTGTCTGTCTGCCTTTGACTCTGTCTGTCTCCCTGTCTGTCTTTTTCTCTGTCTGTCTGCATGTCTATCGCCCTGTCTGTCTCCCTGTCTGTCTGTCTGACTCTGTCTGTCTCCCTGTGTCTCTGTCGGTCTGTTGCCCTGTCTGTCTCTTATCTGTCTTCCACTCTGTCTCTCGGTCTGTCTCCCTGTCTGTCTCCATGTCTGCCTCCCTGTCTGTCTGCCTGTCTTTCTCTCTCCTAGTCTCTCTGTCTGTTGCTGTTAGTTACTGTAAGCCGGCTTCTCAGGTGGCTACAGATCGTGACTGCTGTTAAAATGCAAGTGCATCGGGTTCACTGATGGAATTTAAATAAGTGAAAGGAGCCTATGGGCTTTGGAGAAGAATGTAAAGTGCACTAACTAGGCTAGCTCAGGGAGGTACTCACAGCAGGCTCAGTGGCGATGCCAGGGCTCGTCTTTACCAGAGGTGAGCAGGCCAGGTCTGTGGATGATTGAATAAGTCTGACAGATTAGCCCTTCCCTTGTTTGTGCTCTCTCTCCCTATCTCTCTCTCTCTCTCTCTCTCTCTCTCTCTCTCTCTCTCTCTTGCACATATGGAGTTTATGCGTGGACTTACACGCATGCACACACACACACACACACACACACACACACACACACACGCACACACACACCTTAACATGAGTATTTCCTTCCTCCTGCCGTGTGACATTTGACCCTGTGGGACCGATCAACCAAAGCCTTAAGTGGAGTCCTAGGTAATGACGCTTGTGGGAATCTAACCCGCAACCTTCAAGCCATACGCTCCAGTTCTTGGCACAAACAACCACAATTGCCCTGCACTTGGCTCTGGGTATTTTCAGACAGTCTGGGCTCCGTGTCTGCCCAAAGGGTTCCGTTCTATCCTGGTCTGCGCTGCTCCTCTCATTCCACCAGGCTTGTCACGTCGGTGCCCTCCAGCAGGACGCAGTCCCCAGACCTCAACAAGCCCCCCCCCCCCTCAACCCCCTCCCCCCACCTTCCCTGGCCCGTCCTCTCTCTTTCACTCCTGCCCTCGACATCCTGGGCGTCTGTCTGGAGCGCCGCTGGCTGCCGTGCCAAGCATCTCCCCCCCCACCTCCCCCCACCGGGGACTGCCGGACATGCCGGGCTTCCCGTGTTGTTTCTCAGGCAGGGTTTCTCAAGTGGAGGTACACGTACCCCAAGGGGTATGTGGAGGCAATTGTGTGCCTGCTACATGGTCAAATCCCATGTTTGTTTTTTTTTCTCTTTGTGTCTGTTAAAGGAGTACTTGGGCGTGGACAGTTAATTGAGAGGGGGTGCTGGGGTGAAAATCACTGGTATAAGGGTCCTCTGTAACCCATCCATCAGCCATCTTTGTGTATCATAATCCTGTGTGGTCTGTATTAACAAAGCTGTTATCATTTCATCATTTGAACTGCACTATAACTAGTATTGCTAGTATATAGAGTAACAACCTATAAAGCTTTGCCATTGTTTTACAGCGTATATGTACTGTATACTGTGTGTATATACATATGTCTTTATTATTTTTTATTATGGGTCTTGTGTTGTTTATTTTGTTTTTGTTGTTTTTATTTTAGGATGGGTTGGGCTGGGTTTGCACTTGTGACATCTAAATGAAGATGTTCTTTCCCTGAGATCTGCGTGCGTGCTTCTCTGTTGGGTCAGAAAGGTTGAGAGCTGCTGGTTTACCCAACATTGTTTTCAGTACTCCCAGCTGACCTCTGTTTTCTGTGACAAACAAACATTTGCTCCGCTCCTACAGGGATGTCTGTCATCACGGCACTGTTGTTTGTTGTGTGCGGGAGGCCCCGCCCATCTTTGATCTGGTCTGGACATGTCCCGGCCCCAGCCGCCGCTATTTTCAATTTTGCGGTTTTGACCCGGACCGCCATGTTGGCTCCAGGCCGGCGCGCTCCATCTAACCACACCCCAGTGAAACAGAAACACACCTAAGCCATTTTAGGGTTCCTGCGTGTAATATTGTGGCTAACAAGAATTCTCTCACTCTCACTCTTACACACACACACGCATGAGCATCACACACGCACGCACACTGTCGCTGGTGGTTCCTGTGCTGGTCCTCTCCTTGTCAAACGTTGGATTACATGCCCTAAAACCATAATGGGACTTACACCTGCCCTGGTCACCATAATCATCTTCTTATTTCATTCCATTATCCAATATTACATGTATATTTGTTGGCTCACCAAAAGGCATTCATTTTAATTACTATACATTTTCTTCAGTAGTAGTGTAATGTAATACATTGATTGTTGCTAAATGTGTAAATATATCAATGTGAAAATATAATTATAATCAGACCTAAGCCATTGGTGAGTTAGGAACACATCATAGAGGGTGCTGTCCTCAAAGTCCTGGAAATTCCCAACGGGCACAGCAGCTCAATCTTCTGTGGTCTTTAATTAAGGCCTGACCGTGTGGAAAACAGTGGGATTCTTCCATGGGGTTAAACTGTGGGTATTTCTCACACACACACACACACACACACACACACAAAACAATAAACACCAAAGCACTACTATTACGGCTGTTAGCCATCTTGGAAATGTCACGTCTGGTGGTGCTATATTTGTATTACGGTCACAAAGAGTGGGGCTGCTTAAGCACCTTAGATGATTAGAGGGGAAGAGCCTGAAGCAGCCATAATGTGGTCTGGTAAGGGCTGTGGTAACCTCAGACATACTTCTCGGTGCCTGCATTTCCCATGTCCTGTCCAGTCTGTAGTCACAAGCCTTTGGTCAGAGCTGGACAGATCACAGGAGTAAACACTGTGATGCCATGACCTCATTCGTCTGTGAGAAATGCAAACCATCCATACAGTACATCCATTTATGCACCTGTTTCCCAGGGCCAAGCAAAGGCCAGCACTAGCTTCTCAGTGCACAAATTCCTGTGGGCTAGTCTATCTTATCATCATATTATGATAGTTGGGATGCATCATATTATTAGAGCACACAATTAAATGTTTGCGTACCCATTTTATTACATTTTATTGACACTTAATATTAGCTTGATCGTCCAGATTTTCTATCCACTTTTGTGTAATGGCAAACTCTTCCACATCACTCATTTTGATCCTTCTCTCTAACCTCATTCTTTCGACTGCGTTTTCTTATTTGTTATTTCTTTCTGTGGCCTTTTAATTCCTCTGCACATGTCCTTGGATCTCTCATGCTATAGCTTAAGATGTTTTGAGGCACATGCTGTACTGTAGTTAGCACGTAGATGTATTTTCCTTTGACTCATCCGTTACGTTAATTGTGATTAGCTGAGCGGATTGTGTTCGGTAGCCCTGATTAATTGCTATAGTTTTTCAGACTGTGACTTCATGTCGTATTTTAGGGAAACCGTAAAAACTCGATCTTCCAGGACAGACTCCCTTCTGCTTCACCCCCCCCCCACCCACCCACTTGGTAGTGTACTCCTGCGCTCCTGCTGAAACCCAAGGCGGCTGATTTATTAGCTCAAATGTCGGGACAATGAAATAATTGGGTTTGGAGCGAGGCATAAACATGTGGCCGCATGAAGAAAGTGTAAGCCTCGGCAGGGTGTTTTTATTGGAGGAATGTGTTATTTTGGATAAGGTTTCTGCAGGGACTGGGGTGGGGGCTGAGTCCAGGCTGACTTGTGCGCAGATTATGCTTGGGTGATAAAGGGCCCTGCGCAGACTGACTAATAGGAAAGCTGGAGGCAAAGGTGGGGTCCATGCCAGACTGCACTGGTGTTACACAAGTCAACCCTCCACGCCTGGGAGCAACAAACCAGGAAGAAAGAGGCACAAACGCACGCACACACACACACACACACACACACACACACACACATACATACACACACACACACACACACACACACACACACACACACACACACACACGCACACACACACATACATACTGTACATACATACATACGCATGCACATTCAAGCACACAGCGTCATCTCAAGGCGCCATGGGAAAAAAAACAACATACATTTTACATTAGTTTAATATTCTTTTTAAATGTAACATTTGTTTGTTTTACATTTGTTGATGCTACTCGGACTCTGCCCCTCCTCAGTGTTGGCCGGACTGCTGCTCGTCCCCTCCATTGGAACCTCGTATTCACTGTGTTTCCAGCTGTCTTCTTCTTGGGAAGTCAGCTCAGTGATTCTTTCCCCCCCGCTGTCGTGCTCACTCTCTCCGTCTTGTCCATCCCGTCTGCTCTGGCTTCATCTCAGCGTTGTCACCCATCTGGCACTGTTTCTCCTCCCGCCTTGATGAACTGCCTTTTTCACTGTATCATTCCTCTTCTCGCGAATGCCTGCTGCTGCTGTTCGACCAAGCCGAATCCCAGCGCGAGCTTTTGCCACGTTCCCATCATGCACTCTGTTGAGGAATGTCCATCCAGTGAAAACCCCGACACTCCATCTATCCCTCGCTCACTCAAAACCCTTCACCCGGCTTGTTAGGCGTCATTAGGGGCCATAAAGAGCTCGGCAGCCAGGAATGTGACAGGATTAATGTCAGTTTATTTCTCCCCCTCCCTCTCCGGTCCCTCAGTGTCGTCGATACGCGCTGAGGAATGATTTTCCCATTACGACTGGCTGCCGTCGGGTGCAAGTTTATGGAAAAGTTCAGGCGAGCCAGGCCCATGGTTGTCGGCTGGCAGCGCCAACCACAGCTGGCACCGGGTATAGCACTAATCAATACAGCTATTCCACAGTTGGGCACGGCCACCCTGTCTGTCCAGCCACTGGATACCAGCGGTTGGACTGGACTTCTCGTTAAAGGGACTACGAATAATTCCGCTTTGACTTGAGCTGTAGTATTTGTACGCTCTACAAATTTGGATGACGCGTCCAACATTTACACTGTACAACCTCCAAGTTTATGATTGATTTTGGTGGATGTTTTTTACTTAGCTAGAAGGCAATAGGGCCTGTATCCACTCTCACTGAGTTGATAATTGCGAGATGACAGGAAACTTCTGTGATCGTTTGAATTTTTAAGATCCTTCTTCATGTTGCTCATATACCCACACCTCACATTTAGTTTTCTTTTCCACTAGGCAGGCAGGCAGCAAACGGCAGCCTGCTGGCATTTCTACATGCTATGACTTTCCCATTCAGCATCAGACAGGCTCTTTTCCCTGACACATTTAGGCCTGTTGAATTTATGACCTTTTGGTCAGATAGCACACATGAATCTTGAACCACATTGTTATAGAAGCTTTTCTGGCCATTGTATCTATGTTCACACGCTCCAAAGTTAAAAAGGCTACACACAAACACATACTTTTGTATACTATATATACACAAACACACACAAAATGAGTTCAAACAGAATATGACAACAATAGCTTTTTGATTGAGAGACAATTGAGAAGATTGAGCCTTGATCAAGCTAAATTGCTTAAAAGAGATGGTTTCCTGTTGTCCGATTATATCATTGGGTGACAGCTAGGAGAAAGTAATGACACTGGCTGGGGATTAATGGAACAACTAATGAGATTAGTAGACGGCACACATGCTAGTGTTTTGCAGATAGACCCATGTGCTTTAAAAGCAATACATCTTCGCTTTGATGGATTAGGCCGGGGTGTTTTTGGAAGCAGAGCAGAGAGGGATGACGGCATGGACTCCAAAATAGAAGGACAAATTAAGATCTGCAGCGGTACAGAGAGCTTATTGCTGGTCCGTGTGTCTTTTTGGGTCTAAGAGATTGTGCTTGTGTGCTCTATTACTGGCGTATTCATGCATGCGAGAGTTGATGTCAATATTGTTTTACTTAGTGTTCTGTTTAGAGTTACATTTAGGTCATTTAGCAGATGCTTTTATTCAAAACGACCTACACTACGTGTAGAGTGTTTAGGAGCAGGTAGGGGTTATGCCGGGTGCACACTAAACGATTTCGGGCTAATTTTCACCCGATTTGGTCGTGACCGTCGGGACAGAACGTGAATAATCGGGAGTGACGACAGGCGTCGTTGACATCCCCTACGACGTGTTCCGACATATTCCTCCACGTTAGCCAATAGGATGGCAGGATGCTCTCCAGCGCAGTATGTAAATATGGCGAAGAAAAGGATGGATACTACTGCAGCTGTCAAATGGACACGTGAAACAGAAGAGCACTTGTTTAACAATGACGACTATGCCCATGCTAGCTACTAGGCCTAGCTGTTGGCTAATGTTATTACCATGTGATGGAAATACGTTCTTTACCTCAAGTTCCCTTTGAAGGTTAGACAGCCTATACTGTCCTCTGCGTGAACTCGCAGCTATGATTGACAAGTTCTTGACCCCTCCTCCCTGACGTGTAGTGTTGCCAGTTTCCCTGCCACGACACGTCAAGAATGTACGGCACAATGTTCGTCTAATCTGACATGATGACAATCGTGAAAGACAATAAAGTAATGTAGTGTGTACCAGGCATTAAATATATTGGTCAAGGATGCTTGCACGTATGTAGGGAGTTTACTTTTTTCACTTGGATTCGACCACCGTAAATAGACTATCCTAGTGTTTAAGGTTTCTGCATGCAGATGTAGACCCGCTCGAATGTGTCATTTTGTTGTGTTGACCTGTGTGTAATTGTGATGAAACGTTTGTCTATACAGTCGGTGAACAAGATGTCTTTCCAGTGTGAACTGGAACACACAACTTGACAGGCTTTCCTTCCCAGATTATAATCTCAAGGGCCTTTGGGGGAATAAAAAAGAAGGACCAGTAATCACATGTAAACACACCTCTACCTCTCTTCCTCCCAAAAAGCACTTTTTCCACTCGGTGCGGCCAGTACTGTGGAAGAGGTTCTGTAGGGTGAATGGCCGGCATTGTTGTCCGTCGAGGGGAGCCCGTCCGAGGTGCTCCAGGGGAAATGAGAAGTGACATGTGAAAGTGCTGTTTTCTTAACGCAGGACAACGGTCAGGAAATACTTAACAATCCCAGGCAGGAGATATAACAACATCTTTACAACAACTGCCTCGTTGTCTGCACACACACACACGCACACACATTTACTTCCATACAGAAATGACTAACTATCTGGCACAATCGTGCGTATCGCAAAGAGGTGGCATTTCAACATCATCTACATGGTGACTCATACCAGCATGTAGGAGTGTATGCACCCTGAAACAAATAAGGCCTTCACCCAGACCTACAGGCATTCACACACACACATATGCAGGCAGGCATCAGAAGTAGGTGGCCTACTAAAAGTGTGTTTTTACAATGAGTGGGTAATGACTCTGTGGTTAAATTAAGGTAGGTCAAGCCCCTCTGCACTACATTGCCAGTGTCTCTGGAATGTACCCTCCCTCCTCCCGTAATTATCATGATAATGACCCTCAATTTTCCCCGCAAAGTGTACTTGTTCATTACAGACAGGGCCGGGTTCAAGGCCAAGATTAAGCAAACAACAAGGAGAAACCTGAAGCCGGTGTTTTGCTTTGCGACCTAATAAAACAGGTGGCAAGGGATGTAGCAGGTCACCCAGGTTAAAACCTATAACCTGGAGTACCGTTTTATGCTTCCTCTATGCCTCTGCTTTCCCATGCTCCGTTTTCTTTTTTGCTTCTCCCCTGCCCTAATGATGGGACATTCACCGGGACTGCTTGACAGGTGACTGTAACAGCAAGTAGATTTTCCATTCATTGCAAAAGCGTGTCTTTTCACTTTTTGTTGAAGTAGTAATGTAAAAGGTGTGTGTAAAAGTTTGAAGAAATCAATTGTACATATAGTTCAGCTGCTGGGCGAGGAAAGGATCATGTATATGTACCTGTATGTATGTATGTATGTATTTATGTATGTATGTATGTATGTACTGTATGTATGTATGTATGTATGTACTGTATGTTCAAGGGGCAGTACGCCATCTGAGTGAGGTAAAATGAAATGACACAGTCCAACACCAGATATGATTGGAGCTAATTTTGTTTTAATGTCCAGGAGGCCCAGTTGTGCACTTGTTTTTTTTTTTTCTTGTTTTTTTTTTATTCTCAGCATCTGGCATGTGTTTCCACCGTGTGTGTGTGTGTGTGTGTGTATGCTCCACCGCTAAGCACACCCCCCCAGCAGTGAGCTGGAGTTTATTGTCGCTGTTACACTTTGCTGTTACGTGACGTCGTGTCAAAACACGTCGGCTTCTCGGCCCGCGCCGCTGACATTTTGTTTTCCCTTGTCGCTCTCAATTTCCAGACGCGGTGGAAGCGATGTTTGTCAAAGGCCGTGGTGCCGGGCGTGCCCCGCGGGGGCGGGCGTGCCCCGCGGGGGCGGGTGTTCTTTTGACGCTGGGTCACTGTGAACCCCTGTGTGAAGTGGAGCCCACCCTGCTTGTTTTCCCTGGCGGGGTCTTGGGCCTGTCGACTCGGGTTTGGTTGGGTTGGCCTCGGGTTCGAGGGGACTCGCCGCCGCTTTCTTTCGCTACGGCCACGTAAAGGCCTCACAAACACACACACACACACACACACACACACACACACACACACACACACACACACACACACACACACACACGAGACATGCCCTAGCCACCTCAACGGCTGATCAGCCTGGCCAACTGTCGGACAGCCGGCCAGACAAAACAGCCAGGCAGCTACGCATTGAGTCAGACAGCACACCGTCCATCCAGCTTTTCCTCCAGACCAGCATGCTGGCAACATGTCATCCATCCATCCATCCAGAATGACCTGTACTTGCCCTATGACACTTGGGCTGGCGTGCTGGTGCAGCCTTAGCCCGTGTGATAAGACACAGAATCCACTGCTCTTATCTGCTAGAGTTTCACGGGCGTCTCGTGGAAGCGCCTGTCCGGACGGGCCTGTTGGATCACCCCGCCCGCTCATTCCGTTGCGTCTCATAATCGCACACTGGTTTACGTTAGCGGAGCCAGCTTTCGCCCCCTTTCCTCAATCTCTGCTGCTGGCGCGTCGTCTAGCGGCTTCAGAAAACGCGAGCCATTTGTCATCGCGTCTTTAATGTGTCTGCCATGTCTCGCATTAGCGCTGGCGTGTGTTTGGGGGGGGGGGGGGGGTGGTTACTGGCTTGATATGGCCCTCTCCTCAGCACAGCGGAGACCGGGCTGTTGTGTCCGGGCCAGCCCAGCAATAACAATCATGCTGATGTGTTGGGGAAGGGGGCATGGAGCTGGGAGCAGAGGCCCTCCTTATGAAGCATATGGAGCTGATCAGGTTAGCACAGGCTGGGGGTTGTCTTACTGGAGACTAATTAAACCAGCTATAGAGAGAGAGAACTCCTCAGCCAGCTCAGATGACCTCCTCCTGCACCCTTGTGCCCCACCCCTCCTCTCTCTCTCTCTCTGTTTCTGTCTCTCTCACTCTCTCTGTGTGTCTGTGTTTCTCTCTCGCTCTCTCTCTCTCTCTCTCTCTCTGCCTCTCTCTCTCTCTGCCTCTCTCTCTCTCTCTCTCTCTCTCTCGCTCTCTCTCTC
>JAODUG010004851.1:0-10335 GCA_027564795.1 Aphredoderus sayanus
TCACTCCAAAGGTGATCACTGCTCCATTTAGGAATCAAGTCATTGAACTTGAAGCTTTTAACCCTCCCCCAATCGAGTCAGTGGCGCATGAGAGGCTGAATACGTTGTGTCCAGTAAGGTCCTTACAATGTTACATTGACCGCACTAAGGACTTTAGGCGTAATGACCAGCTGTTTGTGTGCTTTGGCACCCAAGTCAGGGTTAAGCCTCTATCCAAGGGGCGGCTGTTGCACTGGCTGGTAGAGGCGATAAGTTTGGCCTGTCTATGGAAGCCCCACTGGGCCTACATGCCCACTTCACTAGAGAGGTCTCATCTTCCTGGGCCCTTTTCAGGAGGGTGTCGGTGGAAGACATATGTAGAGTGGCGAGATGGAGCTCCCTGCACACATTTGTACGGTTCTATATGCTGGATGTTACCAGACCCTCCATGGCCAATGTAACCCAGTGGTGTGAGCCACATACTGTCTTCAACATCCCTATATGCTATAAGGGTGGAGGACTGAGGTTCCCCTCCTACCTGCAGCTACATCTATTCACATTCTGTGGGTCTAGAGACAGGTTCCACACAGGTGTGTTTGGGATGTTATGCTTCTTAAAAGCATACTCTGGATTCCCCTCAGACCGGGAATGTCTAAGATGTATTCACATCCACGGTTCCCTGAGTAGGGACCAGATCTATTACTTTCGCTGTGGTACGGTGTCTCCCGAGGCGCTCAGCGGCGAAAAGAGGAAGTTGAGAGGGCAAGCCGATATTTATACCCCATGGGGGTCAGGGGCGCGGCTTTGACCTCTCAGCTATTGGGCGTGATTGTAGAGTTTTTAGATTGGATTACCATGATCATATGTACCATAAGTAATATATCACAGTTCCTACTCAGGGAACCGTGGATGTGACTACATCTCAGATGTTTTCATCTGTACCAACTTTGTATTTAACCCTTGTATGGTATTCGGGTCAAATTGACCCGTTTTGAAATGTTTAAGCATTCATTTTTCTACTTGAAACTCAATGGCCATGGCTGATTTTCTGTGATAAACATGTCCACATATAATTGAGCACACATGCTACTATACACATTTACAGCCTTCATATGGTCTGTGGGTCAATTTGACCCGCATACACAGAGACACACAGAAACATGACCACACATACACAGACACAAACACACACCCATATAATGTTAAATTATTATAAACTAAGCACTGAGAAGTTTCCTCTCTTTCCCGCAATCTTTTCTGCACTCTTTTCCTACACCTCTGTCATGTGTCCACCTGCAAACCCCTCTTTTTTGTTATGGATTTCTCGCACTATATGCCTGCATATCAAGGACAACAGAGATAAATACCTCTACATCATAGTACAGAATCTTCCACCTTCAGTATGACTAAAGAATAGTGGATTTTTAACATCAATTATAACCTTATGGTAAAGTATATGCTATGTTATTAATTGTTTGAATTTGAGATAAAGACAATATATGTTAATGGTTTATGAAGTCAGTTTATTTCAGAAATGTTTTTAAAGCCCCAAATATGTCCAGAGGGATACCAGGGGGTCCTAAAAGTGAAGATGATACAATGGTTAATACATGTTTCTGTTAGTGTGTTGCTAGTTTATCTATTTATTTCCTAGCCCCACGTGTTACTCTTTTGATGTTTCTAGTTGTGTTTTCAGTTGCCAGTTTTGCTCATCTTTGACTCAGAGTCCTGCCTAACCCTTTCTGCCTTTGTGCATTCTTTGCTACTGAACTCTACCTGTACCTCATTCCACCATGAAATACATGTCTTGCCACAACTGCATGTCTGCCTCCTCGCCTTCTTCTTGCTATTGGATCCTCCAGCTAAATTTGTGACAGGGGTATTGTATTAATTCATATGTAAATACATGTCAGAACTGGGCATTGTATAATCCTTAAGATGTTGTTAAAGGACACTATATATATTGTACACATTATCCACAACCCTGGTGGATCTGTTCTACACGTTTACTGTAAATAGGTTTCCCACACACCTGACACTTCTTCATTTCCTCTCAGGTTCACAGAGACACATGCACACAAATGAGCATGTACACACTAGTCCCCAAAGGCAGTGTTTATGTGAATGAGCTGACAGGTAATCCTGGGATTTCTAATGTTCTCCAAGTCACTCAGGTGAAACAGATTGAACTTGGAGTCTCTATCAATTCCTATTCAGTGAGTCTTCCTCAATCTCCAGGACATATGCAAATGAAAGTTTTAAAACATGTCAGCTGAAAATTAAAATGACATACAGCAGCTGCAGGAATCCTCAGTTGCCCAGGTAACTAAGTTGATGCACAGTATTATTTTTTTCACTAAATACCTAGAGTAGAATGACTAACGTTGAAGCCAGTGATCAAATGTGTCAAATGTTTCAAATACCAGACACTTTATATCAATAGAAATAATAGTCACACATTGCAAATACTGTACTGTTTTAGAACAAACAACCACACAAAAAAGATGAAGCTCAAATCCCATATTGTGTATTGTTTGTTCAGATATCTGTCTGTCAGGCTGTCTGATAATCAACACACACGACCTTCTCAGCCTTTAGATATGTGTTTGGTCTGGTTTTAAGTTGACCTGTACTTCCTATTGGAGTGTTGATCGTGGCATGTTGGTTTGCATCGCTTTATTATCATGAAATATTTATTTTACCTTGCTGAGTGACATCCAAGATTATTTGATCTGTTTTTCTCTCAAATACACATACTTGTGTATGCCCAAGCATGCACAGCCTGTATGATAAATCTATACTCTTCGTCCCTGGAAGCACACACACAAACACACACACATTCATACTCAGAAACACATTTATGTGACAGAATCAATTTACGTTATGTCCATCATATCTTTTATTTAGGTAGAGTACATGACTACATCAATAAATACATACAGGTTTAAACACAAACAAACTGCAAACAAAGTATTAACACCAGGAGGAGTCATGCCAAAAGACATGAGTGCTTGTGATAAAAGGGAAGAAGAATGGGTGCAGAGGGATGACCAGGCCAAGCCAGAACAGAGCTGATATGAACACTATGGCTGATAATGTCTTGATGCTACAAGTCACTATAGCTAGATAACATATTACAGCCATAACCCCAGTCAACACTGAAGCTGCTGAGGGGTTTAAGTCTTTTTTTGCAGAACACCAACGGTCGGGTTCAGAAAAACTACTTTGGCTTCATACCTGATACTCAATTTCCAAAATAAACTGTGTAAATGTGTAAAATGTTCATACTATTTTGAAAGTTCTCTCTATGTATTATAATTGTCTGGTATTACAGGAGTTTACTTACATCTAACTACTGAGTATATTCATATTGATTAGCACAGTGAAACAGATTTTTTATTTGTGGTAAACTATCTTAAACAATGATCGATGAGCAATGGGTTGTATATTTATCTGTGCTCTAAGGGTTAAGAAAATGTACACATAGCCTAGCAGTTTTTTACCACATTTTACTGTACTATAAAACCTTATTATATGTTCAGAATGATAGACCTGCATGGAAATAACTCACAGGTAATACTTTAAATTGCACTTTTTTACTTTTGGCAGTTTTCAGAAAGTTTTAAGCAGCACAACTTTGAAGTTCAGCAGTGCTGACATAGCACTGCATTGGCTATAGTCCTCCCTCTGTCACTTGGATCTTCTCTAACTTCAGCCTTCAGCCATCGATAAGGGCTGGAACAGCAAAGTCACAGAGAAGAATAATGGGGGACCTGCGCTACTATAGTAGGCTTAGTGCTGATTCAATTGGGAATAACAGCTAAGTGCTGAGACTGAATTTCTTGAACGTCAATCCTGTTTTAACCTTTCATTATTGAGTGCCATTGAAAACGTTTCTTCTTTCACTTAGGCGATCACTGTCAACTAGCCTTCAATTTGTACGAAGAATTCCTGTGGAAGCTCTTTTCAGTTTGTCATTTTTAAAATGATGCCTAAAATAAAGGTAAAATTATAATATTTTGAATATACCTGTGACATGAAATTACAATTACAATTACGATTACAATTCACGTCATACAGTACTTGTGTGCAGAATGTGCAACCATGATGGGCCCATTTTCTCTGGCAAACTCACAGTTACACTAGCTAGCTACAGTATATATTTATCATTGATTTGATATTTGGTCCCTGGCCCTGGCCCTAAATGAGATGTAATGTGCATAGTTCTGAGCCTCTTGCAATTTTCCAACCACAGTATAGATAATTTTTTTAATACAGTTCACCCCACTATGAATGTCAGCACACTCTATATAGCAAGTTGTAATACAAAAGTAAAAAAAAAAAAAGTTCCACTCCTCAACTGTCTTATGCTTAGTAAATGAGAGCATAATTATTGTGTGAGAAGACCTCCATGTTTCTAATGATATCGAGGTCCTGCTGACTGTGGCTTGTGCAATCACATCTGCTACGCAACGGAGCAGATGTGATTGAAATAACTGGGTTTTACATTATCACAGAACTTTACAGCACCCAGGAGGAATGTGATTAAAGGTAAATCAGATTTTGGCACTATTGATTCATTATGAATGTCACTTTTCACTTACACTGTATATGCTGAGTTGGGGAGCTACTGGGCTTAGCTATGACACACATATGGTTACGATGTCAGTAAATAAACATCCACATCAGTGTCACACAGTAAAATGAATTATATATGTGCAGTATAACATTTAGGTTAAGTCACACCATGGGTGAAAGCTGTTCTAACCACAGTGTACATGAAGTATCTCATCATATCACGGCTTTTGTCACTGGAGTGTCACTTTACTGGCAGCGCTGTAGTTCTACTAATTATAGCTGAACTACACACACAAATATTTTTAAAACAACATTATTATTTTAAATAATGTTTTCGGTAGTAATACTTTCTATAGTTGATATGCAACACGAGAATGAGTGTGTCATGGCAAATAACATCACAGCTGTGATTTAATTGCAGGCACAAGCTAGTGCTGTACATTATAACAAAGTACTATGTGCGTATACACTGGTAGAATATCATGAGCATGAACTCATAAACAATGTAAAACACAAGCCATACAATTAGAGGCTTTCAAATATGTCTCAGAACAGTCAGTGTTGTGAAAAGGTTCAGGAAGAGTTCTGTAGCTGTCTGTAATGAAGCATGACCAACCACTTTCTACCCTACATGTACACAGGAGAACACATTAGACTTGCAAAGATGCAATTAAACATCTTTGCCTTGAGTCAACAATTAAGAAAAAAGGCATTAGCTCCCTCTGAGAGAAGGGAATTTAAATATGTAAGTAATGTGTCTTTATTTTTTAATTATCTTTAGGCTTCCGGTTGTTTCCTGTACTCAATGAAACATTTACAGAACATTTCACACATCTACTGTTAGACTATTTCTTACACTGTAAGAAACTTTTCAAACTCCATGAAGGGAAAATCTAAAAGGAGGATCTCCCATTCCAACACTGATCCATTAGTTATGAGCAATTCATATTACTCCTTTATTTGCCACAAGCTTCGCACATCAGACAATTTAATTATTCAGAAATGGCACAGTTATTTGGAGAAAAAATTGGAGAAGGAAAGGGAGAATGATTATAATTGGCAGAATCATAAATGATGGATTAGTTAACATAACCCTGGTTCACTGATCAGCAAATCGAGTGAGGTATCTCACACTACCCCAGAGTGACATACCAAACATCAACTGAATGCAGGAAGCCTACATTTTAAGGTAAGGATATTACTAAAATAAGTATACAATGTAACAAATTGTGCACACATACAGGTTTGATACAGCATATCAAAATATATTAGAAATCTGAAAATGTCCAGAATTATTTGCTGAACAATATTAGAATCTATACAGTAGTTACTAAAAATGGTGCTTAAAGTAAATAAGGCTTTGTTAAACACTAAAATGGCATTAGTTTGATTTTAACAGCTATGAAGACATAGCTTCAGTTTCATTTCGCCATGAGAATCAGTCTGGAGAGGCAATTAAGCCTTTCAATTCTGTCTGGTATATCTAACAGTGTGACCAATCAGAATCAGACTGGTAGCTACAGGTGTGGTTTAGGTGTGGCGATAGCAAAAGCGACTCAAAAAGAACAATGGCAGTTCCTACAGATATACATATGGTTCATCCAATCACCTGCAAGTATTTTTTGAAAACACCTGCCCATTTGAAACAGTTTCAGTGTACGGCACCCCAGATGTTTGTGTGCATAGAAGTACTTTCTGTGCATGTAACAACCATCTGGTGTGCCAGGTTAATGAAGACAGCCCCCATCCATACAGTACATTGGGAACTTTGAAACAGTTGATGCTTGAAGCAGATGAATGTGATAATGGACTGTACTGTAAAGAAAGCATGGCTCTCATTTCACAAGTCTTGAGTTGTGACACAGAAACACATTCCTACCTTATTTACCTTTATGGTACACTCAATCTTATTTCCAACAATGCTTTCTTTACAAAATTCAATGCCAGGACATCGCCATAAAGTGGTGCATTACAGTGTGAACTATATTGTGTGTGTGCACTAATCATTTGTAGAGGTCAATGCTCAGTGTGTATTTTCGTACATTATAGGTGCAGCTCTCAGTGGATTATTCTCTCAGGGTGGTCAAACATATGCATATAGTGGATTCTTGGATTATGCATGTGAAAAACCTCTCTAGGCTGATTTCAAGTAAGAGACTTGAGATATCATCACTTTTTAAAGAATTGAAGGACATTTTTACAAATGTAACATTTTAAAATTTAGTTAAACTACACCAGACTAGTTTGTGGGGCTTTAAGTGGGGCTGTCATTTTATCATGTGAGCCCAAAGATTCTCAATAACTCAATAATAAGTAAGCAATGGAATTCCGAATATAATTAACAGGAATGCTACTGTACCAGATGGCCAATACAAATGAGCCATTTAAATATCTATATTTATATAGATGGAAAAAGAAGCAGGCACATCTTAATATAGCATACTGTATAACACCTTTATTGGAATCACCCTAATAGTGCAGCACAACTGAAGCAGAACAGCACAGCGCACACCTCCACTGAGAACAGAGATTAACACACATACACACACGCGCATATCCAACTGCTTAGCCTGCACGGCCCGATCAACAGCAAGTTCACTGAAGCATTAATTTGTTGAATTTGAATCAGAACTCAGGATATAGTGTATATTTTAAACAGTTGGTTCCTTTGTAATGCTTATTGTTCTTTTGCATATAATAAGGAATAATGTAGCAATCTTTTTCTTCTGACCACATTGTATGCAGTATCAGCTGAATAAGAATATCTTCAGATGTTAAGAGTGATGTGTTGAATCCTTTCCGTTGTGAGATAAAGGGCATCCTTCACAGCCACAAATGCAGGTTCAAGACACATTTGGCTCCTTGTGTTGTCGTTTATGGGCAATGCTCACACTGCGGCAGTCCATTGTTGTACATATAGGTATATAAATAACAAATCACATTTCAATGAGTTATCAAGGCCCGACATGCTTATCCATATAAAATAGTCTTATCTCACAAATGGAACTGGCATGCCATGGATCATGATAGGTAAGCTTGTAGGCTCAGACTCTTTTTTGTATTATTTATGTATGCAGATTTTTTAGTTTTTTGTGTGTGTACAGTATATTAAATATCTGAGGTGGCAAAATGGCTAAACAAAGTCAGTCATGCTTGAATATTCAAACTGAAAGACAAATATTTTGTAGAATAATATTTACGCCTTTGTTGTAGAAAAAGTTTAAAGAGTTGATATCTGCACCATTTGGAAAAAAGGTGACAACTATTCCTATAAAATGCTCATTAGCACCAAATAAAACATCTATGGTACATTTATATCCTTTATTGAGAAGAGGACACGATTATACGCTTTGCTTCCCCCAAACATATATACTGTATAAGCTGGCTCAGTCATGCAAACTGTTGCTCTGCTTATCACAATGTTACCTCCGCTAGGGCTAAAGGGCTAAAGAGAGAAACATACGGTATGATGTCATATACTCATACTCATACACCAGCTTTCAGAGACTAACTGAGATGCGGTTGTTTGTATTTTTGTGACCCATAATGACCTGTCACAGAGTCTCTTGTCCAAGTTAACGCCCTTTAGAACCCTTTAAGAACTTACAGCTCACGTAAGTTAGTTTATGTAATGCAACAGTGTGGTAGAGACCTTTGTGGACACACAAACATGCACGCATACATACATACATACATACATACTGTACTTTACACACAGTACAGTATAAACACACACACACACACACACACAGACACACACTCACTATAGGGGCCTATTTTCCTGGTCAAAGCGCAAACGGAGGCACATGGCGCAAGTGGATATAAGGTGTGACCATTACCTTTTTGCTCCATTCAGGACTCGGCGGTAACAGCAGCGCAGTTGGATTAGGGTTGGATTAGAATGAATACATTATCAGTAGGAGTGGTGGGGGCTTTATTCAATTACAGCCAATCAAGTCAGCTCCTCTCATTCCGTTTAAACGCAAACTTCCAATTCCATAATGAATGGCAAAAGTCTAGACTGGCTTGACAGAAAAGATTATAGTAGCACGCCCAACGAAATTGTCACTACGTCTGCATTAGCATTTATGCGCCATCCAGAAACTAGAGCCCATAGTCATACATTTTAGGCTGCCAATATGCTACTGTAATGGGCACTATTAAGTAACACATGGAACATCTGGGCATTTGTGTTAAGGCTAAGCTGAGTACTGCTGCTAAAGGAGATTCACCAGAAAAAAGGTTTTTGCTACGGTCATGACAGGACAACAAAAAAATAACAAAAAAACAAAAGAGATTTGGTTTACTACTTTACACAAAAACCAATGTGCATTCTACATTGGCTGGAGTGCTACGTATTTCTTTGTGTAGGCCTAGGCTATATTATTTCTTTATACTTTCAGTAGTGGGTTGGGTTTCAGGTAAAATAACCCATTTAATGTCACAGCAATGATACAAATAAAATAAACGATATAACCAAGGTTACAAATGGTATTTTCTCTTAAACTATAATGTAAATAAATAAATAAATCCTGTATATATTAAAGTATGCACTGTATCTGCAACTTGTCAACACTTTTTTTGTTTTAAATTTAAAGAAATTATTATAAATATTGAAATAGAAATATTGCCAACAAAGCAACCAGTTCAAGCCCATCCCCACTAGATTACTGGGTTGTGTATTTGTAAAGCTACAGTACAGCTGGCTGCAACCCTTTAACAAAGCTTGACTTTTCTGCAGGTGGCTTGATGTGAGCCTAATGTCCCAGCAAGGAGCAACACTGGCTAACCTCCCATATGGGATTAATGTAGAGTCACACTTGCGCCATGCTAACTCTATCTGCCAGCTATTGATTGCAACCACTGAGCTGCAATTTGTGCACAACTGTAATGTGAACAGTCACTGGGCTACATGTCAAAATCAGGGTTTGTAATTAATAATTATAAAAGTAAAGTTTCAGAAGGGGAAGGGTGGAGAGTTAGAGAGCAAGGGAAGCAAATAGATAATAATAGGCTCGAGGATGAGAAAGAAACTAAACAAGCCAAACAACTGTCCTTGGGACACTGCTTTTCTACCTTAATGTATTGGCTATATTTATTATGTAATGTAGCTGTATGTTGCCATGGACAACCTAGATCTTTCAAAAGCAGAGGAGCAGAGAACATGTGGCTATTAAGTCCTTGAGACCTAGAGCCCAAGCCTCATGCCTAAAATGGAAAGTAATGTAGTAATTTATAGTAATTTAGCGGTAATGAAATGGTAATGAAATGGTAATGAAATGATAATAAAATGGTAATGAAATTTCCATTCAGGCATCGTAGGATGACTGCTTTGACATTTTATGGGATTTTTATTTTAAAACCCCTGTCCCTGTTCAAATAACCCACCCTCAAACATATTGTGCATCTAACCTAATTTTTCACTAAGCAGAAGTCTGGATAAATCACATACATTCTCCAAATCCCCTTCACTCAAATGCACAGCCTTTAACAGTTTCTTTAAAAAAAAGGCCTATTTTTCCTCAAGTTTTCACGCCCTTTGCAGTGGTGTACAATATTGTCATGCTCTTCTCATACATCACATCTAAATATAGAATACGCATGGCTGCAGATTCAGAAAGGGTCTAATAAAAGAGGAGAAACAGAACAGATGCATGTGGGATAGAGAGAGAGGTAGAGAGAAAGAGAGGGGGAGAGAGGGAGAGAGAGGGGGAGAGAGGGGGAGAGAGGGGGAGAGAGGGGGAGAGAGGGAGAGAGAGTGAGGGAGAGAGAGAGAGA
>JAODUG010004852.1:0-10334 GCA_027564795.1 Aphredoderus sayanus
CCTCTCTCCCTCTCTCTCTCTCTCCCTCCCTCCCTCTCTCCCTCTCCCCCTCTATCCCCCTCTCTCTCTCATATCACCTCCCAGATCGTACCTTCACCCATCCTCCCTTTGGCAACCTCCCTCCTCCATCTCCGTGCCCTGCTGGCCGTGGGATTGAGCCTAGCCAGCCTCTCCCCCACACCCTCTCCCTCCCCCCCACCCCCTACCCATGCAGGTCTGGGCGAGCCGACAGACGGGTGCTGTGGGAAGGGGAGTGGGTGGTGGGCAGGCAGGGGGTGGGCAGGCCGGGCTGCCCTCGGGAGGGATGGAGGGATTGGGGTCTGCTCTGGACGCCCTAAACGCATGGCTCTGCACACCCGCACCAGCTCAGCAACTCAAGTCAAATGTATTTATACAGCCCTGACAGTCTCAACGGGCTTCACAAGGAAACAAACAACACCCCCTGCACCTGCTCCTCTCCCTGGGCAAAGAAAAACTACCATGAAAAAAAAGGGGGAAAAAAAGGGGAACAGAGAGGAATCCACCCTTCCAGGACGGTTAGGATGCAATAGGTGTTGATAGGGCAACACGAATGAGCAATTATACATTCAAGGTAAGCCAGTGTTTGAAAGTTATAACCAGGTCTGCGGATTTGTCCTAGCGGCAATTGGCCCGCTCCGCATCCATTGGGTCTGCACACAGCACTCCAACACAGGAGTCCTGTCTGGTGGACACCCAGACCAACAGATCAACTAAGAGTGAGGCAACACATCTCAGCTGTAATAAATAATCGGAAGGCGTCTTTACAATTCACCACAATGTTGTAATTGTAATGGTCACACAAGTATATAGCTTGCGTGTCTTTTGGCTGTAAAGCCTTCGTCAGAGCAGGCTACTATGTAAGGAAGGACTTCATTACAAGCTAACCTTCCTTGCTTTCCACTCGAAAAGAAATCGCCGTAGGATTTTCCCGGCGCGGTCCACCTCAGAATCTACCCCTCCCGTAGTCCTCGGTTCACAGCGACCCGGAGCCCCGCCCACCTCAGCCCGACTACCCCTCCCGTAGACCTCTGGGATCAAGATGACCGAGAGTGTTTCGCCGTAGAAACGCCGCCGGCCTCTCTTTTCTCAACCGGGAAGAACTGGCGAAAGCCTTAATTTAACCCTCGTAATGTATTCAAAAATCTCCTATTTGTGCCATCTGATTGTGTATAATTTGTGTGTTCTACATTTGTCAAACTCACACCTTGTTGTGCCAGCAGTGCACATCATATGTCTGTGTAAGCCCTTCTATATGCCACAAGGAGCTAGTGATTTGGGTCATTCTGACCCAGAGGACATCACAAGGGTTTAACGGGAATCAATTAAAGCGAATATATGATTAACTGAGTGAATGAGGGGTTAAATAATGTCTGGGAGGTCAGGAAGAGGTCAGGAATCTGTGGAGCTTCATTTTTTTTAACTTGACGAAGGTTTAAGTCACATGGTGTACAGTGAATCTCTGGTTAGATATTGTGTATGCTTTTAGAAGGGCCCTGAACTGTGAATATACATAACTCTCCTAGACACAACTTTTGGAAGCGAGCCCATGTGAACACGCAACAAGGAGCTCAATCAGCACAGATGAGGATATAATTAGTCACTGACATGTCTGAATGACTTCCTTTGACCTGTGGGTCACGACCCCAGATCGGCTTGTGTCAAACACAGCCCTCCCAGTCAGTCAGACACTCTGACTGACAGCTGCATGGCTGCTAAGTGTCTCCTTAAATGCAAACACATTCCCATGGGACCTTGAACTGGAGCAGAGGATTTACTTCTGGTAGATGTGTGGTAGAAAGGACTTCTGGAGTTTGTGTGTGTGTGTGTGTGTGTGTGTGTGTGTGTGTGTGCGTGCGTGCGTGTGCGTGTGTGTGTGCGTGTGTGTGTGCGTGCGTGCGTGTAGGGGTCATGGTTTACCTTACTGTAATGGTCAATATCCCGAATCAACCAATCAGCAACGTGAATGGGACCACGATAATCATCCTATTGAACGTCACACAAAAAGTCCCGCAGAGGGAGACATTGTAGTACTTAACGAACTGCATTAATCCACCACGTCATGGCCATTCTACCTGTAAGCAATAGCTAACCTTTCTGCTCCTATATATGCGACTTGTAACTGTACTACCTGTATGGCTTTGGATAAAGGAATCTACTAAATTAGCTTCTTAATTTAGGGTATAAAATATAACTTTTTAAAATGTTTTATCTAAGACAATAGAAAATAAACTGATATAGAAAAACCGAATTGGAAATATGCAAATGAATATTTTCGCGTTGCAAACATGCACGTTGTATGTGTGTCGTGTCATTTACTATAATGCATTTAAAATAATTAACCGTCGCTTTTTTGCATCGTTTATTCGCGGCGGGCTCAGTGTAAAATGGCCTGAAGGGAGCCACAACAAGGAGGCTGAAGCCCGAGCCACGGGTTTCCTACCCCTGGCCTAGGCTATTTGTTCAGTCATGCTGTCGGCTGTAATGCATTTTTCTAACAGCAGAGACCGCTGTTGTCTTGCTTGACATGCTGAAGTAATATGACTAACTGTCTTTTTGCTTATTTCTGAGGATTGCTTCACGTGTATATTAGGTTGACCATTTTAGTTTTGACTGCTGGTTTACCTTTTTTAATTAATTTCGACATGTATAATTTAAATAGTTTACTCAACTGTTTTTGAACATGTAATTTTCAGTCTAGCTTAGATGCTTTATTATACAATAATGCTAATTATAGAACAAACCTTTTAATGCACATTTGTTGTTAATTTGTTGCTACAGCACAATTGATACTTTTAGAAGATCATTGTTTTAATTAAAAATCCCATTGGCATACTACCTATATTATCTGAAGAATTACCTTATCATTACATAATATATTTCTGTATTGATATAGTAGATTTAATCGAAAAACTGATTAAATAATTAAAATTATAAATTATTGGAACTACTGAGCTACATTTTGCCGGAATGTATAATTTTCTGTGTTATATGCTTGTTATATTATTTGTTGTACAGCAGGTATACTGTAAAACCGTTAAAGATGAAAAAGGAACCGAGTTCTTTGAATTGCTTCTTCACACCTGTTCCAGACTGCTATGCGTAATTTATTGCACTTGGCAGAAAGACAGGAAAGCGAGGGGGATATGGCTATATTTATGAACAGATAAATGTACACTGGTATTAATAGATATATGTATTGTATGACACGTGTAGAGGAGGTCCAGAGTCTGAGTCCAATACCCAGAAATGTTTGTGTAATCATTCATCAAAGACGAACAGATAAATGCTTTGGTCATTTAAGTTCTAACTGACATGCATGTCTTTATTAACACTAGACTGCCTGTATCTAGACGGACCAGTCATTAGGGTAGTGCGGTCCGATCTGGGTTCGACTGGGTTCGATCTCCAACAAGCGCAGATGTTGGGAGACTAATATGTTACGCATTTTGTCTCCCGTGTTACCACGGTAACCAATCTTAATACATCCAACAGCCCAGGGCAGACCGATGTGGTTCAGTAGGTCCCAATCATCGACAATCATCCACTCTGAAACCGCGAGGTTCCCTCCGGGCGAGCCAGTACTAATGACCTCGTGTAAACTGGGGGCCGTGGCCAGGGGCTGCCAGAGGGTACCGGGGAAGATGAGAGGCATCGTGAAGGGAGGTTTCGGTTATTTAGGGGTCTTACCTAGCTGTAAAGGTTTGGGGACACCACCTGAATAGATTAGCCACGGTATCCTTCACTGAAGTTTAGTGTATAGCATATCCTCTTTACAGCATAATAATTATTGCCTTTAATACAAATTTTGCCCAAATGCATATGAATACTTTTAGTTTGAATATTTAGTTTGTAACGTTCTAGAAAAGAACACAAAGATTCATATGCATTTGGATGCTGGACTTTTTGGTTGGAGGCTGGATAATTTTACAATCCATTCAGTCCCCCAGTCACTAGCCTACTTGAGCACGCGAAATCGGTGACGCACCCGTCCACCCAACCTTCACCCAACCTCCACTCCCTCTATTCGCTACCATTAATAACCGGGGCCTGTGCATGAAGCATGTGTAAGATAGTGCTTATATACCGCTCTGCTCATGATCATGGGCCTTGAGTTACCCATAACTTGCGTGTCTGGCATAAACTCACACATACAAACACACACACACACACACACATGCACATAGGTCGATTATTCTGGGATGGACAGTTTCCAATTCTGTTATTCTTGGCCGGGCTCTAATGTTTATACCTGCCATATGGGTTTTCATGAGGGGTCGTGCCGTGTGACAGTAAATTCTCACTCCGCCCCCGCGGTTACACGAACCACCGCATTGATCACCGCTGAAATACGCACGCCTGCGCGTTGAGGTGATGACTGTATTTATGTGGTGTTATTTGAGACGAGTCAGACCTTTTTCATATAGGGTGGAGCAGGTTTTATTGTTTTACTCAACGAGTGTGGGCAAAGTAGGGATGATCATAGCCTATTTGCATATTTAACGAAGAGTCTATATGTTGTGTTAGAACATGACCCAATGGGTATTTATTTTACCCAATATTTTCCTTTCCATTCAATAGCCATCGTTTAGTCCTGATATTGCTTGTAATATGAATGACAATATAAATATAATATGAGTACTTCCATACTACTGCATAGCCTAATGGCCTTTAGAGTATTTATGAGCAATAATCTTCAGTGCTCGCAAGCTATAAGGACACACAACACACCGATAGATCTTTCAAACAGATTTCTCAAAAACCGAGGCCGTTTTCACCTTAACCCAAAATGTGGCACTCGCAAACGTTGTGAAAGCTCATGAGAAAGGGCAAGCCTTTTACATGTAAAGCCGATAAGGCCGCATTGCGGCCCTTGCCAAACGAAGCGGAGTGATACATTTGGCGAGGGGTGAGTGTCGCATGTTTTCATGTTTGTTGCAGTGCCCCACTTTTAGTTCCTGTGAAGCCCGTGACGGCGGTGTTAAGGCGTCGTGAATTGGGGCCCACCTGTCATAGAGGAAAAGTGATCCATGGACCCTCTCAGATATTCCCGCGAGGGTGGATGGGGAGGGCCCCCCGATATTTACTGACTCAACCACTGCGATGATGGATGGTCTGTTTGTAGAAGTATAGCACTACACCGATACTGTAGGTGTGAAGCCTTGGTTAACACAATGGAGTCAGTCGCTACGGTCGTGAACACAGAGCTGTCAAATCACCACGGCTGGAAGTTTATTAGGACAAGGTTAAACATCTGACCTTGTGTGTTCTGTAGCCTTGAAGGGAATTTAGCCTGTTGCCAAACATGCCTGAGATCATGCACATGTTGTGTTATTAATCCAGGCATAGCAAAAATATGATTTCTGCATTTTCGTAGGTTCAAAATGTGTTTGTTGCGACATTGGCCTATTGTGAATTTGTATCATGCCCATATAGTTTTGAAATACCAGCCAGATTATAGTGTTTAATGCAAAAATATAAAAAAATTGTTTTCATTAGCAAACTAAACAATTATTCTA
The DNA here is from genome assembly GCA_027564795.1 of Aphredoderus sayanus. Lineage (NCBI taxonomy): Eukaryota > Metazoa > Chordata > Actinopteri > Percopsiformes > Aphredoderidae > Aphredoderus > Aphredoderus sayanus. Next base: position 5,538 of record JAODUG010004852.1, read on the forward strand.
ATAAAAAACAATCACATTTTTACCAATAAAATATTTATTTTAAGATTAATAAATAAGTCAACATTTTTCATGAACAACTATTAACACAGCATTGGTTAAGAAAACAGACATGCATAATAAATAAGAGCTCCGCAAATGACACTAACATGAAACAAAAATAGAAAAATAAACGTCTCAAGAGGAATTTGGTAAATAAAGAATTGAGCGAGCATGCAGAAAAAAGTCACAAAAGCCAAAATGGTGTGGCGCTGGTGTGACTTTTCACATTAGCCCTGAAAGATGTGACTAGACTACTGTGTTTAATGTTCAACATTCCATTACATAGCATTAAAGGTGGAGTCAGCAATTGTAAAATAATAAACCTTTTGTTAAATTCAGAGAATATCTCTTTAGTGAGGTGTTCCTACAAAGCCCGGGCTCTGCAAATGGGAACACAAAGAAAGTGGTGCAGACCGCACCACACAACACTATCCCAGCCTTGGTAATGCGTGTCCAATGTGAGGGAGCAGCCTATGGCATTGAAGAAAGGGGTGTTTTTGTGTTGTTATGTTAGTTCTGATATCAATCAACAATCTTTCTTCGGAATCACTGACTCCACCTTTATGACTTTAAGGTGACCCTACCCCCCCATCACCCCCAACAAACAATCGCGGACACACTCTTTCATTATCCTGCGGCTCTGTTAACTCAGCTGCTAGTGATAGCTTAGTTACCTAGCTCAGTTAGCTAGCTCATGTAGTTAGCCAGCCTAGTTAGCCTAGTTAGCTAACTAGGCTGGCTAACTAGGATAGTTAGCCGGCCTAGTTAGCCAGCCTAGTTAGCTAGCTCCTCTGGTCTCCTCAGCAGCGTGACGGTGGACTGCTGCCCCACCCAGAAGCCCGGCAGCAGCTTCGCCCGGATTGGCACCTGCACCCGGTGCAGCGGACGCACCTCCCTGGCGTCGCCCTCGCCTGTGACGGCATAGAAGCACAGCAGGCCGGCGGGCTGGTCCACGTACACGCCGATGGTGGGGCAGAAGGGCACGTCCCCGATGTCCCGGCTCTCGCCGTCGGACCACGCCTGGTAGCGGGTGCCAGCCCAGCACAGGCCCCAGGACTCGTTGTTCTCGCCAAGGCCGCTGGGGCCCGAGCCCCGGCGCCGACCGGCGCACTCATACGTGGCGCCGATCACCGCCCAGCCGGTGTACTCCGCCTCCCAGTAGCAACGCGCGTTCCAGATCCCCTCCTTGCAGACCACCTGGGAGGCAACGAGAGGGACGAGAGGAAACAGACATTAATAGGACAAAGAAAGAGGGACTATTGGAAGAGGATCTATTCTAAATGGATCTATTGGAAGAGGGACTATTGGAAGAGGATCTATTCTAAATGGATCTATTGGAAGAGGAGCTATTGAAAGAGGATCTATTCTAAATGGATCTATTGGAAGAGGAGCTATTGGAAGAGGATCTATTCTAAATGGATCTATTGGAAGAGGAGCTATTGGAAGAGGATCTATTGGAAGAGGAGCTATTGGACGAGGATCTATTCTAAATGGAGCTATTGGAAGAGGATTTATTGGAAGAGGAGCTATTGGAAGACGATCTATTCTAAATGGATCTATTGGAAGAGGAGCTATTGGAGGAGGATATATTCTAAATGGATCTATTGGAAGAGGAGCTATTGGAGGAGGATCTATTCTAAATGGATCTATTGGAAGAGGAGCTATTGGAAGGCTAAACCTCATAGAAAATATGACATATTTCAAAATGGCTCTTCGGGGTTAATAGGGACCATGTGTGAAATAGCAATACATATTAACTTACTTGTGGGGAACACTCATATCTCTCTGGCCTGTCGAGGACAGGACAAACTTCTTCTGTCCTGCGAGTCACCTTGGTCCCGCCCTCTGATATCCACAGCATCCTATTGGCTGTCTTGTCGTCCAGTGACAGGTTGATCCAGTCTAGAGAACAGACAGTAACAAATCAAGGAACATCTTGGTTGTGAGAAAAGAGTACAGTATTTCATTAATGGGATTTTTATAACATTACATTTTATGAGTTCAGCTCTGCATGTTGGTTCTGGGATGTTTGGGATGTAAAGAGGAAGTTTTTCTGTAATACAATGAGAAAAAAATTTGATTAATATTCCAAATTAATCCATTATTTATCCTACTTTATATTATAGAAGGAAATTAACTTGGTATGACATTAACATATGCTGCTGAGAAAAACAGTTTAACGATACTAAAAGACCACACAAGCAAAGCCCACCTTCAACAGCCTTTATAAGGCCTTATATAAGAACTATTGTATATGTAAATATAGCATTTAGTCATTGTGTCCTGAGTGGAGAATGACATCACATCCTTCTGTGTTTGTTATAAACCTCCTCACACGCATGCATGTGTGGCCCAAGCACCATTTGGTCTAAGAGCACCAGCATCTTTGGTGTAAGAGCACCAGCATCTTAGACCAAATCTAGGTCTAGTCTAGTGACATCTAGTGTCAGAAACTCATATAGCGCGACTTTAAGGCTTGGATTCCCCTGGAGACACCCGTGGTCTTTCAGCATGTGTTAAAGTGTTTAAAGTCATCTCACAGTGTCACCACATGCTCCTGTGTACCTTTAGGCATCTGCTCTGCCTTGCTGGGTTTATTTAATTTCTTTACTGGGGGGGAAAAAGTTTTAAAGTAAGTCAAACGTAATATGTAACTCTAATTTGATATGTTAAATACAATGCAGCATAAACATTGGATGTTCTTTCATTCATCTGTCTTTTGATGAAGGTCATAAAATGAATTGCGTGTCATTAATGATAAAGTCATGTTATTCTTTGTTTTATTGATTATCAGTCAAACAGAAGATTTACATTTTCCTAAAGAGTATCTGTATCTGTCATGTATTTGGCTATTAGCATCATTACATGCAAAAATCTCAGTCATAACAAGATCCAAATGGTTCTACCGTTGAATAGATCAGTTTATTGGCAAATCATACATGGACTTTACAGATATTATATTAGTATTATTATTTGAGGCGTAAAATTACCTTCCTAACTATGCAGCCTTAGTAATGCAAGGTGAGCCTGTGTATGAAGGGATCCTTTAAGCTGAGGCAGTGATACAAACATGTCTTTGGACAGTTTTACTTGTGGCAGTGATAGTGTACAAGCCCGTCGTAGGACATAGTTTTCTTTCAAATGTTCTGAAGTGCCCATACCTGGTGGATCAGCCTTAGAGAGAATCCTCGTGCCATTAGACTGGGACGGCATCCTGGAACCTCCGTGTACTGTGACCCTCTATCCACACACAGCGTGAAAGATTAGCTCTCTCCGAAAGTGTCCCCAGAAAATGTGCCACGCCTTGAACCTGGGTCGAACCTTTATACCCCAAGACAGGACGATATGGGGGGTCTGTGCAAGGATGACGGTGTAAATATGTTATGGGAGGTGGGGGGGTGATTCTACAGCTCACGGAGCTTAGCATCATGACATTGACTGATAGACAGCAGCCTGGCCTGATATAGATAAGATCCTTGTAACCCGAGTCTGTTGAGAAAAGCCTGAAGGTGGGTGCAATGCACCTTGGGATGCCGTCTTAGTGAGATGCATCTGGCTGTTGTCATTGCAGCCGCTCCCCCTTCACCCCCCGCTTCACCTATTCCCCCGGGGACATTATGGGGGAACACAGACTGGAAGGGGGTCCATCAGAACAGCATCCCTCACCCTGGTGACACCCTGCCTGCCCAAGAAGACTATACTATAAGGTGGTGCTGGTGACATAGCGCTCTGGGCAATCATGTTCTCCACTGAAGATGTTTAGGGGTTCCAGTGTAATAATAGCCCAGTCCCTCTGGGGGGCGCCCCCCCCATCGGTGCTGCCCGACACTCCATAGCCTGATGGTGGTCTGGCTGCTGTTGATGCCGGTGGTCGCCCAGGCCACAAGGTCACGGTCCCTCTTGGTAACCCGAGCTGCTCGGCCCCAGCCGAGAGTGTCCGGTGGCGTGGAAGTTCACTGGAGTCGAACATGACTCCCGCAGAGAGTGGGGATAATGCTCCTGCGGGGCAAATACTGTAGATCCCGGCATCCTCCAAGCCCATGTGGGGCTGGTAGGCAAACTGCAAAGGGCTATGTGGAGGGGTGGGGGGGGGGCAGTTGTGGGAGATTCTCACCAGGGGTGGGTATCGTTGCAGCCGGCCACCAGATCTGTCCTCTCCTGAGCACCAGGACAATGCGAGAGGTCCTCCATAGATCAGGGACGGGGATTCCTCGGGACTGACCTTGTTGCTGTGGACACCAGCCCCTCAAGCCACAGCCTGGAAAGAAAAGGAGGAAGGGACATCTGCTGCTCTCAACACAAGGAATACGGAAGCCGTGCACATTCTGTCGATGTAGGAGTGCTGGTAAAACCAGGCTGGATACTTTAGGCTCCGCCTCTCAGCCATATATCCACCTGGGAATGCTCAGTTCTCATTTGAATCCTGTTTGCCAGCTAAGCAGCGCCAATAGGTGTCAATCATGTCCTTAGCAGGCGAGTGGACCAACTTTAAACAATCACTTAACCCCTCCCGCTGTCCTCCGGGTCAAACTGACCCCAACGCACTACAATGTTGTGCCAGCAGAAGGCTCCAACAGCAGCACGGAACACATGACATGCCGCGCTTGGCGCCATCTGCGGGGCGCAACAAGGTAGTGCATTTGAAACACCGAGGACAGCAAGGGGGGTTCAGCAAAGGTATTACAACACTACTTAAGACAGAGCAGCGTGAACATCTCTGTGGGAGCCAAAATGGAACAGTTCCGGTGTCTTAACCCT
>JAODUG010004853.1:0-10334 GCA_027564795.1 Aphredoderus sayanus
ACACACACACACACACACACACACACACACACACAACACACACACACACACACACACACACACACACACACACACACACACACACACACACATAATCATCCATGTATCCACCAATTGTGAGTATCCTATTCACACTGCCTCAGGGATTTCACACATTGCTGCATAAGTGAGTGTCTACAGTATGTGTGGAAGATTGAGACTGAGAGTCTAGACTGACATGGACTGTAAATAAAGGTTGATATGGTATTACAGTATGTATTAAAGGGAAATCCAATCCAATACAATTAGGTCATTTAGCAGACTCAGTGAATACAATTACAATTACAGTTTTAAGATACTAGATGGGTTATACATATTATTCAAGATGCTTACAGCTAGACCAGGCTTGATGGAGATCGAACCCACAACCTTTCAGGTGGGAGAGGTTAGAGGTTTTCAAAATAGACATGAGAGTGCGCATGCTTGTGTGTTTAGTATATGCGTGCGTGCGTGTGCGTGCGTGCATGTGTTGTGTGTGTGTTCGTGGGGGTCCGGAAGAATCTGAGGATTTTTTTTTCTGGAAATAATATGAGACAAAGGATTATGTACAGGTACTGTACAGTATGTGTAGGAGTTGAAACACTATTCCACCAGTCTGTGTGCATGTCTTCGGTTGAAACATTTGACAATTACTTGCTGTTCTGTTCTATTCTATTCTTTTCTATTCTATATCCAAAGCAGTATTAGCCTTAACTTGTAATACATTTATGAAAATAACAGAGAGAGCTCTTTCTCACTCTTGTCTTCTTTTTTTCTCAGTTACTCTCACGCTCGGATATGACAAGGAACAACAAACACACATTTTAGCACATTTTAAGCACTTTTGTCTGACCAGTAGTGACACAGCCACCTACAACTGACCTTCTAGAAGCCCTGAAGGAATGAGAGAAGTGCAAGGTGTTGAAGAGCGGGCAGGACAAAAAGTCGACTGTGTTAATATTAAAGGTGTTTAAAGGGCCAAGCAATCTCCAAACTAGCAGCAAATCCATCTAAACACAGGCTAAAACATCCCATTCTGAACTATGTAGCTGGTGAATCATCCACAGTAGCCCGTGCATGGTGAAAGTCGCGGTGGGCAGATGGAACTGTAATCAGGGTCGACAGTTACATGTGCTCTCTAAGGAAACATGATTGGTGAGACGGGAGATGTGGTTCAATGCCCGCACATGTGCAGCATCACAAAAGCCTCCCCTAGGGCCAAGGGACCATAGACGGATCCTCTCAGTGTAACATATTGGACTATACTGTATTTATTCAGTGTGTGCTGGACTCCAGTCCCCCAGGCCTACGGGGCCGTGTTGTCATGGGTTGTAGTGTGACTGACAGCTCTGTGGAGTAGAACCAACATCTCAGTTTTGAAAAGCCACCTCTGTTTTTGGCCCCTGACACTCATCTTTGACAGTCATCTCTTTCTCTCTCTTTCTCTGTGTCTGACTGTCTCTCTTTCTTCCCTGCTGTCTGTCTCTTGCTCTCATCCCCCGTCTCTGTTGCTCTGCTGTTGTCTGTATTCTCTTTGTCTGTCTGTCTATCTGGCCCTGTGACTCTTTCCATGAATCTGACTCTTTCCTTTACTGAACACCTCCATCTCCCACACACGCGTGGTGTGTGCGGGTGTGTGTGTGTGTCTGTGTATGTATATTAGGTTATTTTTACCCTTTAGAATACTTCTCTCTTTCCACATTTTCCTCTGTCCATACTCCCACAACATTTGCACGGAGGAGAGGAGAGCAGAGGTACTCCATCTGGACTGCAGATACTCTTCAGTACAGACTGGGCCGTGGGTTTGTGGGTGGCAGAGCGAGAGCGAGAGAGCATTATCTTCTAACAATACAGCCACATAGAGAGAGATGCAATGAAGATGTTTGAATGAATTGAAAGCCGAATATAATAGAGGTAGAGGAAGATAAAGAAAGCGAGAGAGAGCGAGCAAGACAGGGCTAGCATTCCTACATTGTGAGGGAATCTCAAGCCATTTGGCAGCCTGTGATTTTCTTCCTGTGTGCCGGGCTGGGACTCCTGTTTATCAGCTAGCTAGTGGAGGATTGCCACAGAGAGCGAGAGAAGGGGATGGATTTATCACTCTTTTACTTCTGTAAGTGGGAAATATCGGATATTTCAACATATGTCAAGAAACTGTAGTTGTCTGTGTGTGTTTGTGTGTGTGTGTGTGTGTGTGTGGTTGTAAGAATATGTGTGTATGTGTACTGTACATGTGTGATACTTTATCTCTGCTTGTTTATGTAACAGGCTTTTTGCGTGAGCATGAGCAGGACTTACCTTGAGATGCAACCACACAGGTATTAAACAAGTGCTATGTAGGTTTGTTGCTGCGGTGACTCATTGTCACTGTTGTTGTCATGGTGACAAGTGGGCTGTTGGTCCCTGGGCATGTGCATTAATACTCTTGCTACTTTATTTCAATATATCACCAGTATATCATTAGAAGCTAATTATTGTAATATATGAGTGTATTAGACACAACTATATAAAATATATGAGTTACTATTTGACTTCTTGCAATCTGTACCATGCTTTCTGCTTTAGCTATAGTATCAACCGTCCTTCCAAAGAATGGCTTTTTGTTGTAATGACTTCCAAAATAACTTTTCTAGCAGGGTAATTGTAATGTTCTACCGCCTTGATGTTTATCCGTTAATATTGTGAAAGGGAGGTGTAGAGAGAGAGAGAGAGAGAGAGAGAGAGAGAGAGAGAGAGAGAGCTTAAAACACACAGCATGGGGCATAACAGGCTGGCATGGCTGTGACCACATGCTGGGTATGACCATGATGTGTGTGCTGCATCCACCCAAGCAGGGTTCAAGGTCAGGGCAGGCTTTCAGATGGAGTTGGCATGGGACAGACACAGGACAGGACTCAACATACAGTATGTTTGCACTCACGCACACACACACACACACACACACACACTGTATATACAGGCATATTGCACACCTTAGTATGTGGCAGCTACAGTATAAGCTGCAGCTGCTTATAGCTACCACAGATTGTGTTCTCACCAGCTTTACTGACATCTCCCAGTTGTGGCTTACTCAAACATCATATACTGTATGCTTAAAGGCAATGACTTTTACTTGACTTGACTTGACAATGAAGGACAGTTTTTTAGTTATTATTTATTTGGCAAAAACACATACAATATATCACCATTATTCCCAATACACTATAGAATTTATATATAAAATATTTTGCTTATTTATGTGAGTCTTACAAAAACTTTAGTGTAATTACAAATATAGCAAACAGGGCTGGATTGGTAATTTATATTATTATATTGTCAATATAGTATTATACAGGGTGGTGCGGCCTTACAACTAAACTAAAATCTGAAACATATGAGATAGCAGAATTGGATTCAGCTCCACCTTAAGATGCAGAAACATAAAATGTATCATAAAACAGACAACTTTTGACTGGACAAGGGACATTCAATATTTTACAATAACTGTGAGATGTCTTTTGAAAACTGTATCATACTGTAAGCAATTGAACATTGATGCAGGCTAGATAAATTATATGTTTTAGCAAGTTGTGGGAGTGTTCAGTACAGTTTTGATTATGTTTTTCACAACATTTATGTCAACAGAGTCATATTTCACTGGCTTCACAATCACTGGAAAACTGCGTATATTTAGGCTACAGTATGATACTTGAAATAGTTACAGTAGCATGCAATCTTTTTGTTATGGAGCTTATTTTGTTTGTCGAGCCTAATGAACAGGAGCAATCATAATGGTTTTCTCTATTCACAAAAGTCCTGTGTGATGCTGCTTCAGTAATGTAGACTTCCTAATACACTTTTTAATGTTCTGAAATAAAACCACTATAATGTGTCATCAACAGATGAGACAGCCCTATGGTTCTCTGTGGTTTTTAATTCAGTTCAAAGGCAGTGATTCCATGTTGCCATAGCCTGTCAGGGGATGAAGAACAATGGCAGTTCAGTGCCTTTTTGGACTCCCTGATGGTTTCCTAACTGCAGTAACTCTACAAACAGTTTATTAGGCAAGACAATAAGGTAGGATGTATTCAGAAGAATACAGGTGTTACTGATGTAGATTTTTAAGCTGTCCGCCTGAAATACATGTCATTACAAGGCCCCTACGACAGTGCGCAGGAGGAGGCATTAAATTATTATTTTTCAAATTATTTTGAAAGGAATACAATTGTATTCCAAATGTTGATATGAGCATTCATTTACACAGCCAGTTTGCTTACAGTGGGTAGAAAAAACAAGGCATTCATATATTTCTGATTGCCTGTTTAGAAGACCCAAATAGACAGAATTACATACTAAGAAGGAATTTCCAATTGGTGGCATAATTAGCTTTAGAAGACATGGATATAAAAGATTTAGCTGTGCGTCAGCTGCAGTGAAAAGACTCAAATTGAGACTAGTACAGAATTAAGTGCAGCTCATATAAACTAATGCTAATTGATTGTGTGTGTGTCTGTACTGTATGTGTGTGATGTGCCAAGACTATTTGAAACTGGTCTGTAACCACAGCCAGATCCAAATGTGAACAGATGGACGTTCACACATGCCCAGTATGCTTTTCCTGTCTGTCAGGCGTGAAAGCAGTGCAGAACTTTGTTAATGGAACAGAGGTGTTGCAACTGTCTCTCTAAATACATTCCTATTGGTCATTATATGTTGCACATCACTGGAAACCATTCACTAATCATCTAAAGGTGCCCCAAAGGCCTTTAGTTGAGTGATTAATTTGGTAATTTTATTTGCTGCACTTTGCTACACACAAATATTTGTATTATGTTGTATTACATTTTATTTTATTTTTTGGTTATTTTTCTATACTGTAATTTGTGTTGTCTTTTTATTTGCTATTTGATTTATATTTTTAGTAAAGCAGTTTGAATTGCCACTGAATATAATATATACTGTATATATACTGTAGCTATATCAAGAAAGCTGCCTAAAAACTAAGAACACCCCATCTCTCTCTCTCGGGGGACCCCAGGGTTCTTCAGCAGGGGCTTGGAAAGTGTTATGTTTTGTAAGAAAGGCAGTGTCAGTGGAAGGGAGGTGTCTGAGACATCTCCATAGAGGTAATGGTTTTATAATATTATGTCTCTCTAACTCTGAATAGACTTTTCTCACTCAAGAGGAAAGAGAATGCTTGATTTACATCACTTTGGCAAAGCAGCTGGTTTATGGTAATACTTAACACATGTCCACAGCTTGTTTAGTTAGCATCATAGGCATCCAGTGCATTAGCCTTATCTTTAGCCAGTTGTGTATGCAAATACATGTCTGTGGGATCATGTGTATGTGATCATACTAGTCATTCCCATACCTTTTATTTCTGCTTACAGATATGAGAACACTCAATAGGCACACTATGATAGACAGAGATAACTGTGTGTTTGGATTTTCTCCAGCATTGAAAAGTGTTATTCAACTGAATACCAGGTAATGAAACATTAGGTCACAAGACCTTTAAAACACAGTGTGTGTGGGCATGTTAGTGAATTTATGTTTGTCTGTATGTGTGATTGACTCACCCCTGCCAGGAACAGAGGAGGAGGCAGCAGAGATAGAACAAGACGAAATGAGGGACAAGCACAAATAGTTGTTACACAAAGGAGATGTTACAGTCTTAACATCTAAGTCCTGCCTGTAAAACCTTACCCTGCATTCACACCGCCAGCAATTTCATAGTTTGTTGTAGCCAAGTTGGTTTACTCAGTCACTTGTGGGCTTGTTTGCTGTTACTGGTTGGCTTGTCTGCCCTGTCACTTAAAGGGGTACAGTGTCTGCCTTGCATGGGCTACTCAAACTCATGAATAAGATACCTAAACTGTAGATGAACCTGTATTGATGTGAATGCTATGGAGATCAAAATACTAATTATTTTACTATAACATTGCGTACATCAATATATTTTTCTATTGTCAGTCACTGAATGATGTGAATAACGTGTTGTTCAAATTGCTATTTGGTAGGTTTTTCCTCTATGCATTCAATACACCTCAAAAGAGATTTAAACAACCTCGAAAACCTGCCTCCTCCATTCATTTTTGATATGTAGAGTAAAACTTTAATGTTCCCGAGGGGAAATTTAACTTGCATCAGCAGTCAACATACATAAAACAAACCCATAATAGGTACATTTCTTGATGGTTTTTATTTTATTTTATTTTAGATATGTCCTGGTAAATGAACAAGCGCACAGATTCTCCGCCATTTTCATATGCCAAGAATAAGGTGCATCAAATGAACACCTCCCTTATTGTTTAGTCACTGCACCGTGTCAATGAAGTTTTGAATAAATAACTTTTGTCTACTTTCCCAGTCTGCAACTTGCTTAAGGTTTTGTTGCCGGACGCTTTTTTTGCTGACTAGTGCCCGTTTGTCGCCCAGCGCTTATTGAATTGAATGACAGTACAGCATGTTGTGTTGGAGCTGGCTGGACATGTTTCTCCTGTCATGCACTTCCCCCTTCTCTATCACTCCAGGGGAAAAATCTGTATTTGTCCACCTTTTTTGGTCCAACCTTATTACTAGATAGAGGAAATGTACTGTATACTGACCTCAAAGATGCAATGCAGTGCAGCAAACCATCAGAATAATTATTTTAATTATTTTAATTTGATAATATGAAAAATAAAATTTGATCCTTTGTTTTGATGACCCATTTATGCTACTGTAGTGCTGTTTTGATATAGTGCATCAAATCTCATTTTATGCTAAGACCGAGTTTTTCTGGTTCAGTTTTTATTTTGTATTTATTCATTCATTACCTGAACTATGAATCTACTTGGTTAAGACATGTTAGTGTGTGTGTGCGCGTGTGTGTGTGCGCACACATTATTTTTCACAGCTGAATGATCTGGTTGAAGTATAGCAGGTGGCCAACTGTGCTCCTACAGTAGGTTACCATTCAGGTGTGTGTGCCGTGTAAGTATACTGTATGCAAAAACAGATGCATGGATGGACGTAAAGTAATGTATAGCGGTATAAACAATACATGTATCTGCTCAGCCATGTCAATATGAGAGGACCCAACCATATATAGGATTTTACCATCTGCCTTCTTTATAGAATCATGTCTATGCATACCGTATCTGCTGTGCCAGGAACTGAAGAGACATTTAACAGTACCTGCTGTTACTGGCCTTTAGGGCACTTATTACACTATATATAAACCAGGCTACACAAATGTGTGTGTGTGTGTGTGTGTGTGTGTGTGTGTGTGTGTGTGTGCAATTGCGTGCATGTACATATTTAGAGTTAATATTCACAATATTCACAATGGTTGTCCGTGCTAAAAGTGAATTTGGTCTCTTCTGAACAAATGGCTTTGTTCAGCTGCCATGGTTTTGTGAATAGGTCCATTGGTAAGCATTTAATCATAAATACGTCCCTGTCATTGCTTCTGTTTTAAAAGATTCTTCAGAAATTTGGGAAAATATAACAGATGGGACTTGTAAGGATTGAGTACAGTATGTCATGCATGGGGATTCATTACAGCTACAATCTGTTGGGTCTTTGCACCAACAGGCCCTAGACTATCAAGATCAGTGAGCACATTTAACCCTGCAGTGTGCTTGAAATAGAAAATTGAGGTTTTAGACACACCAATGAGTTTTCCCAGGGCTTTATACTCAGTGATGTTCTCTATGACACCATGTCAACATTTTGCGGAACAAATACAGTATATCAATGATTGTAGCTTTAGACACAAAACATCTTGATACATACTGCAACAAAACAAAGGTTAGGATTCAGGAAACGCCAATCCTTGTTTATGGTTACAGTAAGTAATGTACAGTATAAATGTGCATTAATTGAAAAATAGTGGGCTACTCTGAACATCTAAAACTGTGCCTGATTATTTGACAAAACTTCTAAAATGTCTATTTTTTATGTTTTTGTTTTCTCTCTACTCCTACCATTGTAATCAAACATATGGCTAATGTAATATCTTCCTTATATAATATAATATCACTAATATGTTTCCTTCTCTCTGTACTCCTACCTAGAAACACAAGGTGGATCTGTTCTACAAGGTGCGGCACGTGATGTCAGAGCTGATCGACCTGAGGAGACAGCTTCTGTCTGGTCACCTGACCCAGGACCAGAGCAGGGATGTCAAGAGGCACATCACTGTCAGGCTGGACTGGGGAAATGAGTGAGCTTTTGTTTGTGTACAAAATTTAACAGATGCTCTTATCCAAAGCGACAAAGCAGGTACAGTATAGGTATCTTGCTCAAGGATACTTACAGGTAGGTCCTCTAGGACTTGAAACATAGAACTATATGGCTTGTATATAGCTTGAACCCATTTCCTTCTGACTTGAAATTGGAACTACCAGACTATCATGACAATATCCTGCCCCATATAGTACTTCATTATGTACATGCACAGACACATGCAAGCACATGCCTGTCCACATACACACGCACCCATAATTAAAGTTCTGATTGGATGTTGGCAGATTCTGCTGGGACTCATGGGAGCCTGTCGACTGGCTGAATTAAATAATTTTATGGAAAGAACTGAGTAGCGGAATTGGGAATTGAGTTAATGTTTGAGATATTAAACCTCTGATGTTACAGTAATGGTGATGATAGCATCAAGGGATAATAATTTCTGCGTAAGGAAATGAAAAAAGTAATACAGTTTAACAGCTTAAATGAGTCTAATTCCCTGCTATGAAATAGTTAAATATTAGATCCCACCCTCCTTTTCTTAGTGCTCTAAAAGACCAAAATTGTTAGTTTTACCAAATTTAAGATTGTATACATACATACTGAATATTTTTAGCCAATTGGGTTAGTCTCTCTTTCACTCTTTATCTCTTCTTCTCACATTCAGACATTTAGGCTTGGACCTGGTACCTCGAAAGGAGTTTGAAATGGTGGACGCAGATCAGATCAGTGTCTCAGATCTGTACAAAATGGTAAGAAACCAATGTTTCATTGGTAAGAAACCAATGTTCCTGCATGATTAAACAAACACATACACAGTTCCACGGAAATAATTAAAACCAGACAGACCAAACCAACAGAATTGTTGCCAGTAAGATTACTGGCATCTGGCAGAATGACCTTGCGACTGTCTGGGTGAGACAAATCTTTTTCAAAGCCTGGCGTGAGTCGGGAGGGGTTTAGCCAGAGGGGGCAGCTGTGTTTTCACCAAGGTAAAGCTGCTGTCTGTCTGATGTGATCAAACGACAATCACGTAAGGTCAGCAGAAGGTGAGAATGCAAAAGAGGTTTGTTCAGGGATAGTTATTTGTGATATGTTATTTATGTGCAAAGTCCTACTGGAATGTGCATTGTTTCCAAAGATACTGGCTACAATATATTTGTTTGGAAAATTAGGATGTCAGGAGTCTCTTGGTCAAGTCAGATCTTTCTATGCCTACACCTTCCTGGTATAACAAGCCTTTGCAGTGGCAGATACTGATAGCTGCCTGTAACACATCGTAATTTATATCATAAAAATTATGTACTACTTTAATCTGCTACATTATTAGTTTATATGAGTTTAATATGTTCAGCAAGAGCCTAATCATATACATAATGATGTTACGCGTGGACCCGACGATGATTAGCTGAGTGCCACAGCATACTTTAATGGAGGTCCTCTAAATAAGCAAATAAACAACATGCCGTCCTAGTTAAGTCCTAATGTTCTGTGTCTTTCATCTAGTCTGCCTTAAATAGCCCGGCTGTGTTCTGGACACATGCAGTAGCCACGGTGATTTCCCTTTGTTGCGTTGCCTAGTGACTGAATGTGGAGACAAGATGAGACGAGAGGAGGAGGAAGACAGACAATAACAGCTAAGTTAGAGGAGGAAAAACAGACAGAGAGACAGACAGAGGGCAGGAAGAGGGATGATAGAGAGGCCAAGGCATGTCAAGGTGGTGAGAGCGCAAAGGAGAAGAGTAGAAGAGTTAGGTGGAGAGGAGAGAGGAGATAGCAGGAGACATGACCATATTTCCATGAATGATTAAGCAGTAGATTTTTTTCTATTAAACTAATTAATAGAAAATTGTATTAATTAATATTTGCAAATAATTTAATTTATTAAATGGTTGTAGAATATGGTCATAGGGTACAAAATGATGTAATACTTGTTATCAAAACCCAAACATGCATTGTAAAATCAGCCAATACAATTTGTCAGTCTAAAAGTGACATTTTTAGACTTTTTTATAATTCTCTCTCTCCCTCTATCTATCTATCTATCTATCTATCTATCTATCTATCTATCTATCTATCTATCTATCTATCTATCTATCTATCTA
>JAODUG010004854.1:9448-29767 GCA_027564795.1 Aphredoderus sayanus
CACCAGGTCTACTGTACACAGCATAGACACCAGGTCTACTGTACACATCATAGACACCAGGTCTACTGTACACAGCATAGACACCAGGTCTACTGTACACATCATAGACACCAGGTCTACTGTACACAGCACAGACATTTAGCTATTAATTCAGCTCCATTGAACTGCTCATTTTGACCACTTGGATTAGACACTTAACACGCAATAGGTTGTATTGGGAGTTGGGAGAGCAGCATGGTACAGTACAGTACATTGCATCATCATATACTGAAATGGGATTATTTCAAATACACATTATTCTTATACAGCACATACCTTTTTACACTATTCTATGTGCTATGCATTTTCTATTGTTTTTTCTACGGCATTAACAATGTTTAACCTCAGCTATTGTATGTTTTGTGCAAATTAGAATGGAACAAAAGCTGTTTAAATACACACTACACACACACAGGTGTTAATAAGGTTGGCCTTCTTGTGTTGAAGCTGGGTGATGCTGAGGTCAAAAAACAGCTTAGCCTAAAGAACCAATCATAAAGAAGGCGTGCCAGTCATCCCACACTAACAGGTGCAATACACTGACATAGGAGTGTCAGAAAGATGTCAATCAACTTGATATGTAGAAGTTCAATAACACCTGGGTGAGTGCAGGGGTTTTAATACTGAAATAAACATTCAATGAATGTAATTTTGTTCCTACCCATATGAACACATCATTGAAGGGTAAAACTATTGCCTTCATGATGTCTGCTAAATGTGTATTTTAAACGACTGGTCACCAATTAAGGCCCAGTCACCAGTGAGAATACTCCATACTCAATTTACCACACATTGCAGGGTAACAGTAAGAGAACACTCCTCACTAGTTCCGCACGCCATGAAAATGTCATTATATGTCATTTAAAGATGGTTTCCAGAATCATTATCATTGAAGCTGGACTAGCATCGATCTTTTTTGACACGTTGCGATTTTGAACCGAGAGATGTCACAGCAAGCAAAGTTCGAAACCAGACACAGGCATGTGACAGCTTGTGCAGTCTGCTGTTGCTATTACTGAGTTCTCCAATTAGACACAGTATTGCAGTAATGCTTCCTTCCACAGGTCTTTAAAGAGACAGACTTTGTGCTGGGAAGCATAAATAAACTCTATTCACTGGAGGAAGAAGAGATTAACTTTTTCCCAGCCAAGACAGAACCTCTGGCTTTATAACACGACTAATGATTGCTCCCACAGACAGACACCCTGTGTTGAAAATAGGGACATTTTATTTTGTTTGGTTGTCTCTTTTTTTGTGGGGGGGGGTGGCTTCTGAGAGATTTCAGTTTGCCAATTATTACTTGCTGCTTTTTCCCTCCTTCAACCATCTCCTTCTATTGCTGCCAGTGTTTTTTTTTCTCATGCTTGTCACTCATTCTTCATGCCTGGATGCTCAGATCTCTTACTTAGGCAACCGTCCAATTTCAATAATTTTTTTTGTTTGCTTGTTTAGTTCAATAAAACAACATTTTAAATGTTTAAATTTGTCTAGCCTTGATCTGATAATGGAAGGGCCCACACATTTAATAGAAATGTTGATGTGCCCATATTAGCGCACCAATGCTAATTATACATTACTTATTTATGCACATGAAAATGTTTTGTATACAGACAAGGTGGTGTATTTCAAAGAGAAACATTATGAGGACAGCAATGCATCATAATGCACGTATCTCCAGGGCCTTGGCAATATAATGACCATGAGGCTGTAACTATTGTACATTTCTACATGAACACAATATCATTTCAATAGAACAATATTGGTGTAATTTACAGATTTACTGAAAAGAAATGTTTTTATATGTCTTGAACATTAACCAAGACTACATATTAAACCTCCAATCATTTAAAAATACTTTTTTTTCGGTATGAAATGATTCCAACACACAATATTGGTGTAATTAAGAGATTCGCTGGAAAGAAATATATTTCATATGCTTTGTTATAACAGTAATCCAACGGGGATGCACACAGCGCCCATGTAATATCGACAAGCTGTAAATAGCTCTTGGCGCAAAAGCAGCTTTCTTCTTCTCAGGTTGGACTGAGGGCAAACTAGAAGTTAGTGACCCCTTAAGGTACAAGTGGTATTACAAGACAGGATGGGCCGGGGCTAACTGTTTAGCATTAACCTGACATGCCAGATGGATTGTGGTTCACAAGTCCATCTTGGAACCTCTAAAGGAACTGTGAATGGCTATATTTATGTGGGTCATACACTCAAAATCATGCTGCAGCAGAAAAGTTAATATTAATTTAAGAGTATATTAAGAGTATATTACTTTCTGGAACACTGTATGCTGAGATCGGCTTGTTTTGGTGCAGCTAACCCTTGTGATGCCCTTACAATATCGCCTTGAACCACCAGATGGCGCCATCTGATTGTGTACGATTGTACGGTTCTTTTTATTGTCATTGCTGTGTGTATTTATATCTTTATACATTATTTCTTTATGTATTTGTGTTGTTTTTTGTGCCTTTTAACCTTGTTGTGCCAGCAGTGCACATCATATGTCTGTGTAAGCTGTAGAATTAGGTTCAGCGACCCGGCAGACATCATGAGGGTTATAGGTATATTGCACAAACAACTGTTCAAAAGTTGCTATTGGTGAACGTCATTGCCTTGTGGGCATTAATTACTGGCAAAAACGCAGTTGATAACAGGACTTCTGGCGACAGTCTCATTTGTGATTAAATGACAAAGAAATTGTAAAATGCCTGAAAAGCAGGACATCTAATAGGCCTTGCAGACAGGGCATGCAAACAGACATTACGCCTGTGTTTCACAGTTGATAATGCACTTCATAAGTTGACTCTTTTACTGACTGACTACTACTGAATAGGAGCGTTTCTTCCTACAGAGCCGCCGTTGAAATTAACAGGAAAAGCCATGTTGCATACATATCAGGTAATAACAATTGTCTTTGTCCTTCCTTTAAGATGCTGCCCTTTATGAAGACATGCACTCATGACTGCTAATGCCATGCATGCTTTGTGAGTGTGTTCAGGAGTCTCTCTCCATCTGTGTGTGTGTGTGTGTGTGTGTGTGTGTGTGTGTGTGTGTGTGTGTGTTTGTGTGGTGCTATCTCTACTGAGAAAATTGCGGAACTGTTTGGATGTGTTGTAATCAAGAGGCCCCAGACAGCTACATGGGATGTATGGAGCAAAACCATCAGATTAGACCTAATGATTGATTACCTCATTCCTGGGGTGATTGCTTGCTGCCGAATGTGTGATTCTTGGCTTACTCTCTTGTGTGTGTGTGTGTGTGTGTGTGTGTGTGTGTGTGTGTGCATGTTTGTGTTCAACTGTTTGCTCTAGGCAGGACCAAATGACAACTGACACTGAATATTTGACTTTCCAGCCATTGTAAAACCAACCAATAACAGGGTTATTGCTGTTTGTCTTTCAACTCACGGTAGTTTATCAGAAAATGACTTGGAATATTAAGTCATGCCATTGTGCTCTGTGTATGTGTCCGTGCGTCCGTGCGTGTGTATGTGCGTGCGCATGTAACCCAATATAAATATTCTTTGTCAGACGTCACCCAGAACAACCTTGAGTTAATCATCCCATAAGAACAAAACAAAAAATATTAAAAAGCAACTGAATCGATGACATGCTCTCATTTATCTTGTTGCTTGATTCACGTTCCTGTGGATCAGCTGGCACTGTGCAGCCAAGCATCTGGCCTCGAAAACAATCCTTATCTCACTCACATTCTAACACAAAACAGGTCAAAAGCCTCAGAAATGGGAAATGTAATCTGCATATATTGTTGCTACAGTAAGAACTAATATCAGCCCCCTCATACTGATATCTCTAAAGAAACTGCGTGTTCTAAATCGTTAGTTATGATACTGTATTCTTCTTTTTCTCACCAGTAGTAGTGAATGCGTGTGAGAGAGAGAGAGAGAGAGTGAGAGAGAGAGAGAGAGAGAGCGGGAGAGGGAGAGAGTGAGAGTGAACGTGTGTGTGTGTGTGTGTGTGGTGTGAGAGAGAGGGAGACCGAGAGGGAGAGAGAGGGTGTGAGAGGGTGCAGCAACATTGGCATTACATTTGGGAGTGAAATCGCCACAGGCTCAATATGTGCAATACAAATACTTGCAACAAAAGGTGTTACGTTGCATAATAACATCTTTATAGCTGTATATTCCATCTGAAATACACATGAAAACCTACTCTTTATCTACCACAGAGCTGCTACACAGGCAGCCTGTCTACCTAATGACCACTGTTTCCCGGCTCACACCAGCAATCCCTTATCACAAATTACAGCCCGTAGTGTGAGCAAGGGGTGGAGATGGCTGGATGAGAACGAGGGGATAGGAGAAGGGAGAATAAGAAGGGAGAGAGGGGTGTGTGTGTGTGTGTGTGAGGGAGGAAGGGGGAGAGAGAACATCTGTGCCCTGAGGTAATACGGGAAAAAGAAGACGAGATCAGAAGAGCTATAGCATGTTGAGTATAGATAATTATACATAATGAATGTCCAAGTCACTAGTGTGAGGAATCTATTCTTAAATGGCTATAATGGAATGTGGAGCCATTCCATTGAAGGTTTTTCAAACAGCAAGATATGTTTGTCTGCACTGGGATTTGTACTGCACTTCCAGTACACTGTATGGTGGAGTTCACTGTCCCTGTTCTTGCCGTGACTGGACCAACATTGTTCTGGCGGTCAGATCAGAGGCCCGTGACTATACACACACACACACACACACACGGTATACTAAGCTTAAACGCACAAACACGCAAGCACACACACACAGACACACACACACCTACACGCATACACACACACACACAAACCCGGGGAGAGACTCCTGCTGGGTTTAATTGAGGAGATTAGATGTTATCCCATTATATCCCAGCCAATTCCAGCCAATAGCTAAAAGAATTGCCTGAGAATTAAGGGGTTACGGCAACCTCCACACACAACCTAGCTGTTCCCTTGGAAACAACAGCAAGACAGATTATAACAAGCTACCTAATAAACTGTTTCTCTCACTCCCTCCTTCATTTCTGTAACACTTTTCTCTGCCACTTTCTCAAATCTACTGTATGTCTCATGTCCTGCGCCCTTCATCTCCTTACCTTGAGAAAAACGGGAGGGGGATCAACCAGAGTCTGTTGGCTCTTTGTATCTGGACATCCAGGCACATAGACACCTACAGCGCTTTGCTATTATACTGTAAATATTTCCAATATTACTAAATCATGTTGTATAAAGCCACAGTCACATTGCACTTCTGACATTCTGAAATTACTTGGTCCCCCACAATGAATGTGGCTATTGACATTAACATAACATTAGCGTTCACGTCAATTTTAGTGAGAGTTAATTGAGCTGCAACCTTGGAAGAGGAACTAACAGTACAGGGTTTTTCCTTCATGAGAAGGTTGCCTCGGTCAAATGTTGTGCCGCCTCCAGCTCTTAAAACTCTGGTGGGTGTCTTCATGGAAAACACTGGGCAGCTGAGAGTGGAGAGTGGAGCGGTGAGATTAAAATGCTCTTCCTATATGAAACAGTAGAGTGGGAGCAGGGACAGCAAACTTGTTTGTCCAAGTCACAATGAGTAGCCTAAATAGCTTGTTGCCAGTCTAAACTTCTAGTAGTTGCTAAACTAGTAAATGGGAACACAGATCAAAGACTATTCTAGCCTAGTAAATGCGTGTCCAATTTGGAGGGCAGAATTTCTGAGGGAGCACCAAATGGCATTTAACCCTCATGGTGTCCTCCGGGTCAAACTGACCCAAATCACTAGTGCTTTGTGGCAGATAGAAGGCGCTTTTAAAACCCGAGGACAACAGGAGGGTTAAAAAGCACAAAAAACTACATAAATACATGAATAAATAATAAATAAATAAATAAATACACACAGCAATGACAATAAAAAGAACCATACACCATACTTTTAAGTTAATAAATCTTTTTACAGCATCCCTGACTCTACCTTTAACAAATACATTTGCTTTTCAGTCAATGCTAAAGTTGTATGGTAAGAGAATGCAGTATTTCAGTAGTTTCAGAAACACGTTTTACTAATTTATGATGGTAAACTGTATAGTGTGTTGTACACCATCCATAGGAACATGACGCTGATTTCAGCTTGCAGATATTGCTCGTAGAATCAGCAAATACTTTACAAAGCAAGTTTGCAAGGAGCAGAATTGTGAGGGCAGATGAAAGAGTGCAGACATGATGTTACTGTTGAGCTGCTGTGAATTTATCAGGACTTAAAGAAGTGCACACTTAGTGTTTGTTAAATGTTACAAATAAATGAAGACATTGTTTTTTGTATTTAAATTGTTGGCCACATTTTTTATGTGGTACCACATCTACCTCATTTTTAGAAAGTAAATCCCCTGAATGAATTGTTGTGAAAACACACACACAAAAGATCACTCACACACATACACACACACACACACACACACATACACACTGCAGAGCTGCAACATCTAATTGGTCTTAATCACATGAAATATTTCCATATAAAAGAGACTGGAAGAGAATGCAGGGAAGGAACATAGTTTGGTCGTCCCTCCTGTGTGTGTGTGTGTGTGTGTGGGTGTGTTGTATGTGTGACATGCTGGGCTCTCTCAGCAGGACCAGTGTTTAATTAGATTCTAAAAATATGTCCAGTAGTAATAATTACAGCATGTTTGTCATTAACAAAGTCTCTGATCTCCACTGAACCCTGCATGTGTGTATGTACTGTATGACTGTAACTGTTTTTGTTATTCTGTGTGTGTATTCTGCAGGTGTGTGTGTGTGTGTGTGTGTGTGTGTGTGTGTGTGTGTGTGTGTGTGTTTGAGTTTCAGTGTGTGTTTGAGACACTTTTAACTGATCACAGTGGTTTCTGCATTGTCTTTGCACATTTGTACACGTTTCATTAAGGTTTATTTTATGTAAACAGGTAAAATCATCATACACGTGTTTGTCATGTTTCTGAGAGGCCTAATGTGTAACGTTAACATTTAAATTCTCAAAAATGGTTAGAGCAGAAAGTTTTATTTTTAATGCACAAGCATGCACACATGTTGCACAAATGTATGAAAATACTTTGCCTTCTCAGCATACAGTATCGGGTGTCAACTTCATGGAGGTACTGCAACCTGCCACAGCCTCTGTTAAAATAAGTCTCTGTTTACAGTATCCAGTTCAATGTGGTCAAACACAACAAGGTCAATTACATCTACCGTTGATGCTCAATAAAAATTACTCTTGATGTTTAAAAACACTATATATGTGGGACCATACACACATAGGCTAGGCACTGTGGGGGCATGTACTTATACCCAACCTTCATGTACCCTTTCCATTCTTCCATAACCAACTAATTATTATCATCTACAGTATGTCCCACAGTGTGAAACTGCTGTATACTGTACAGAGGGAAACAAATATAATAATAAAGGGATGTGTTAAAAACGTTTATGAATACATTAACTGTTATTCAGTTTAGAAAAGAATGATTGGGCGACTCAATAAATAAAGGGCTGGTACTGAGAGTTACTGCAGCACGTGTTAGCATGCATTCATTCAATAAGAGGTGGTGAACATGTCCATGTACAGTACAACCAGTCTACTAAGACAAAAGATAAACATGGAAAGAAACAATAATGAGGGTGAAAGTGGAAATAGTGAAAATTAGAGCAGATGTCTCTTAGCTGAAAGAACCTGGGTTCGATCCCCGGCATGCCTAGTCTAAGCTTCAGTCTGTATCTGGTACTTACTGTAAGCATACAGTACCGGTCTTGCTTTATTGTACATATTCCACACACATTTGATGCACATATTTGTACAGTGGAGTGTGGGGGGTGTAACCTAGGCCACCTACAGCAATTTACTGTAGTAGCGGATAGGATGGGTGCTATATGCTGCTGCTAATAGTTTTGCTGTAGAAGAGCTTTGAAAGGTGAAATATCTTGCCTGTAAAATGTATGAAATGTATCAAAAATAAAGTATCTAATGTTCATGTTTGGAGAACGTGCTGGAAAGTAGATGCAGCAAGGTAAAGGCTGTTTAAAAAATGATAGTTGCCTGAGAGTTTGCCGCCAGCAGACGATAATTAGCAGTATGCACATATTTTGTTATCCAAACTTAATGAATGCTAAGACACACTCCTCGCTTTGCCAAACAACTCATATTTTGTGCAACCTTCCAAATAGACATTTTCAAAAAATAATTGATCCCCGGATTGCTATAAACCCTTTTGCTTATTTCACAAGAAATCACGTACAATATTTGAAGAATTTTCAAATCAAGAACTTTATTACTTTTAACAGACGTTTTACATTTCCAATAGATTACATTTTTTGGGGAGTAATATGCCCAAGGCTGCATATCACTAGGTCACACCATCTTTCCTGGTATGCATTTAGCTAAGCCATCAGTCTGCACTGTAATGAGGGCCAAAAGGCAAATAAATCCATCGCCGTCATGCCAGATTCTATGATTACTATTGATGCTGCTCATCAGGGATCTCATTGTCTCAGCGAGTGTGATTGGTTCTGTCTGGTAGGAGTTCCATGGATATGCATGTGTCTGAAGATTCCTGTTAGATGATGATGATGGTGTGTGTGTGTGCCTGTGTGTATGTATGTGAGAGATTAATACTCCTATTTGCCAGCTCCACTCCCTCATTGCACTCTTTCTACGAGCAAGGTTAGTTGGCAATATCTCATGTAATTCCATAAAAAATATTGCAGACCCATGGTACCAATAATGACACACGTTCTTCCAAACCTCAAGCTAGACTTTCAAATCCTTTGGTTTTAGGTGCTGTACAGTAGTTCCTTCAAAATGTAATACTTTTTTTAACTTAAGTTACTATATTAACTCAATTTAAACCACCCTACAAGCCAATGCACCAGCATTTATACAGTATATTAGTTTATATTCACTTGAATGTGTGCACAAAGCAGGCTGACAGCCGTTCGCACATGCATGGCTGCTTATCAAAGACTGTGGCATCACTTGACCTGTAACGTCTTGTACAAGGGTCTCAAGGGTAATTGCTATAGTGTGTCAATTCCAGGCCCATGAGCTGTGGCGTAATACACACACAGAAAGGCGGGGGTAATCTATAGTCAAAGGCTGGTCCAGAACACAAAGAACTCCATAACTCAAATAGTGACGCAAACCCTTTAACTGGGTGTTTCCCCCCCTGCCATATTCATAGAGGTACCTTGCTCTAAACTAAAGGGTTTTATGCATCACCATATATTTCCAAGAAAGAAAGGAATAGATTTACCTTGCTGGTTGCAGTTTGATTTACCGTATGCTCTGTTATTCAGTAGCTTGAAGCAATATTTACTTGTTGTAGGCTACTTTGTGGCCCAACACCTGAGACTCCCTGTGGAGAACCTACCGATCAATCACAAAGTCATCGCTGATCAAGCAATGCTTTATATTGCATGCTTAGAAAGGTCACTACAACGCTAAATAAATGATTGTGCGCCATTAGAAAACTGGCATTAGATGCGTTTTTGGAACATGTAATTCCAACAAGATATCCTGCCGGACTACCGTTAAACATACAGGGAACACATCATCTCTTACCAAACACGAAAACACAGTTTGCTAAAGTGGTGGATTAAAGTTTTATGGGAGGCGGCTGAACTGACAACATACCAGGTTATATGCTCCAAGTAAAAAATATGCATTTGCCTTTACTGTTACTGTAATGATTATTTAGTAAATGCACCTTTTTAATTAATGAGATTCATATGTAAAATAATCTTTGTCAAATATGTGCTGCTCAGCCACGAGCTACAAAAGCTTGTGGAACATTGGCGACAGTAACGAAGGGTTGCGGTAACATATACACATATAGTTAAATAGCAAAATAAAACATAGCATACATTTTGATTATTGTATACAAACATAATGTCTTTATTAGGTTGAAGGAAAAGTGTAGTGTCTTCTTTCTGTTAAGGAGGGGGTTAAACACATTCCTCTGACCAGCCATAAACTACCGCTCTGCGTTTGTGCCTCTGTATTTGCAGGAAAGAAGAGATGCATTGTTCAATGCTAAAAATGTAAGAGTTAGAATGAAATTGTTTAATACGTGTGACCGAGGATCACTACAGCTGTAAAGTGGTAGCGATTTTCCCACATAGCCTGTGAATGCATGCTGAGAGAAGACAGTATATGGAGTTGTGTCATATACAGCATGACTATTCAAGTAGAGCCATACATGTGCTATAGCTAGCATTGGCTGCACCTATAAGATATGATGTCTCTAGTAGCACTAGCCGCACACCATAATTGGCCTAATATCCCTTATGAGACAAAGCAGGGATTACTATTTATTACTTTAAAGTACTCAAAAGTTCATCTTAAATTCAACTTCTTTAAAAATCCAAAAACAATTTATCACAAAATACAGCTTGTGGTAATTACCCCACAATTAGTTTGCCCATCATGCTCGGTCACCTGTCACGCTGAGCAGTGTGTGTGTGTGTGTGTGTGTGCGGGTGCATGTGTGTGTGTTTAATTCTCTCTGCCACGTCAAGTAATTGAATGACTATTCAATCAATTGTGGCAATGAGCTGTCTCAATTAGTGCTTTTGAGATGAGATGGGAGATAATGGCATTTATTTAGAAAGAGAGCACACACAGGTAACTTCGCTGGCCAATCGCTGACACATCCATCTATATTATCAATGAATTGTCCTTCATGCATCCAGAATACACACACAAACACACACCACACTAAATAAGATAGAGTCTAGTTAGGACACACACAGACATACACCACAATAACTAATAAGATAGTGACTAGTCAGGACACACACAAACATGCACACAGACTATGTAACACAGGCTCGTAGCAGTACTAGTTTAATATTAATTTTCCTCAAAGATTGGAAAATGCCTGTTGCCTGTATACCACACTGCCCTTCCCCATCTCTATATTTCAGGCCGATGACAACTTGATTAGACAGAAATGGTAGAAAAGACCAGAGATTGGGAAAACATTTATATTAATAACAGTGATTCTGCTGGCTGCGTCTTACCCAGCTATTTTCAGATTTTATGCATGCATCATTCATAAAATGTATAGTTGCATAAAACAATTTCTGGTGGAAGAAAATGCCGGATAACAAGGCAGAATTTCGGCCCCACTTCACACTTAAAAAATCATTAAAGAGATCATCATTTGTTAAATCATTTGACAAAAGAGATTAACCCCTGACCCCTATTAAAATGAACATTTATACCACTGACTACGTTCTAAAATTTGAGCAAGTTTAATGACAACAGAATACTGTTTAGATTTCTGGAATCATATAGAAACAAAGAAGATAGAAGGAAGGGGATTTCTGATGGTGGGTGTTTTTTCTTCAAGATTTGAAAAGAAAAAGGCAAAAACCATCCTAAACCCCCTCTGTAACATGTCTATTTACTTGGGTTGACATCTGAAGTTCTGTATAATGGTTATGATCCGTAAGAAACACAGTATCACAAGCCATATGTCACACCAGCTTACAGTAACCGACATTATAGCTAACACGCAAAGTGGTAATATCTAAGTTAGAAATGAGAACAAAAATTATACATACTTTATTGTACAGTATGCTGCATGTACCTGCCTGTTCTTGGTCCAATCCTACAGTACCTGCAGCTTTGATAAATGAAGCTCAATTTAACCAAAGGATATCATGGCAATTGGATCAAAGCCTTATTTCTGCTGTGGTATCATGCCCATTTACACTACATCTGGAAAGACCCTGTTCAAAACAGGAGGTTTGAATTATGCTAGATTTTATACAGTCTTTAATACACTACAACAACTAGTTTATTACACAAACCAAACACAAACACTCTAGAAACACAATCCTGCATAATAACACATAGAGAAGGCAAGCAGGGTCTGAGAGTTATGGCACATAAGTGCCTCGCTCACGGCAGGTAATTAGGAAAACAAATGAATTTAGCAGCATGCTACGCACTCAGCCCTCTCAAGACATTACACTTAATTTCACTGCGAAAAAAGAAAGCAGTCTAAACTGAAAAAAATAAAAAATACAACAGAACTAAAAAATAACAGAAAATAATGACACAACTACGACAGCATGGAACACACAGAAGCAGACCTCAAACACCCACAAACACACACAAAGACACACACACACACACACACACATACCCACATACTGTACACCCCCCCCCCCCACACACACACACACACAGGTACGCGGTAGAATGTAAATGAGGCGATAAGATGATAAATACTGCAGGCAGGGAGGTGTCATTAATCTTTGAGGAGATGAGGTGTAGTAATTAAGGTGGCTGACACATGGCAGGGTCCCATTGGGAGCATGTGACAGAGTCAGGCAGGGGTACAGCATGTCACGCTACCCCTGGCCAACACTCATGGTGCATAGTGGTGGGCTGCACGCTTTGGTACTGTGGCTCTGTCTGCCTTAATCCCTCACCTCTACAACACAGGTCACTACAGAGAGGGCCGTAAACAAATTCATCTGCCTTCTAAATAGATTTTTCAAAAGATTATGGAAAGAAGCCACTTTGTATACATTTCTAAAGCATGTTACAACCGTATGAAACTTCAAACAATTGCTGCAAAATATCTGACACTCACAGATGGCATACTGCATTAGTTTCACCCTGAAAGCCCAGAAGTATAACGTGTTCCTCAACAATAAAGAAAAACCTTTTGAGGAAGTTAAATGGAACCATGTAGAAAGCTTAAATCAAAACACTACACTATAGTACAGTAGTCAAAGGCTTTCACACTAAAAACTCAACTCAAAGTAAAAAACTAAATTAAAGTTAAACGTGTTGTCACAACCATATATTTAAAAACAATATATCTAAAAATGTCCATTGCATATCCCATATGATGCCCTCTGGGTCAAAATAACCCAAATCACTCTTGTGGAAGATAGAAGGCGCTAAACCTAATTCTACAGTTTACAGTTAAGTAAATAAATACACACACCAGTGACAATTAAAAAACACAAAAAATCATACACAATCAGATGGCATAATTCGATAAAATTAAGGACATCACGAGGGTTAAACACGTGTAGTACACATGAGTTGGTGTTAGTGAAACTAGAACATGAACCCCATTAGACAGACCTTAAAAGCATTTTTACACAGTTACAGTTTCTCAACATACAAAAAACGAATATTGTACTTTCTTTGGTTCCCTGAGTGCTTTTTCTATGGCATGAAAACCTTTAAGAAACTCCTGCTTTGGTCTATCAGTTAGCCACGACACTAATGATCTACCAGTATTGCTCATTATATTCGATCCCCATTAAAAGCTGCGTTGTTTATGTCTTTTTTTATGTTATAGTTACAAAAGGATACTCTTAAACATGACAGCCATTGTGTGCGAGGCCTTCTATTATGACTGTTGCATAATTGGAGTTACGAATAGTTAATGTAGTAGAAATAGTGAGGTGGAAACTGCCCTTTGTAGAAATAGCAGAAAAAGTTTCAATGTATTTAATATTGAGAAATACACTTTATATAACAAATTCATTATGTAAACCATATATGCAGTGTATTTAAAATAGGCAATGTACTTGTGATTGACGTGAACAATTTGATTTGCACATCCTGTAATCACAACAAAGGTGGGTTGCTTGTTAATCACTAGATTCCTGCATGCAGTGCCCACCCAGCATCAGAAAGAGTCAAACAGAGGAAATAAACAACATATTGTACTGCCTCTGTGTTGATTGGCAAATGCTATGTTTGAGTTATCCAGTGATGTTGGGTTGTCAACACTGGTAATCTTGCATTTATTGTTCAGACAACGAAAAAACTGTTTCTGTGCAGCTGTGAGTCACTAATGTCTGCATGGCACTTATCTTCATGTCAAGGTTATATCTTATTCAGCATTCGGGTCAATAATGGCACATTAACTTTCTTAAAGATGACATGTTACCATGTGATTGATGATTTTAAACTGAGAGGGTGGTGGATGTATCTGGACACAAATGCCTCTGATTCAATTGGTCGCGACTAAAACAGATTCTTACTGGAGCACTTACTGTAATCACATGTTTTTGTGCTGTCAAGTGTCAGGTCAACACTATGTAAGAAGGTATGCCCAACAATGTCAATAGGATAGCCTAGAATAGCCTCTCAGTCAAACGGTAATACTGTACTGTAGGTTTTTCTGCTATAAGACCAAAGAAAAGCGTATTTACAAACCTGCAAATATTTACCAGAAGGTTACTTCTGCTGAAAGCAGATGGAAAGGGGCACCTTACTATAAAACTATGAGTCTGTTGTCTTTACAAAGCATTTACATTTTGTTCTTTAGCAGAAGCTTTCATGCCTTGTGTAAGGCCGGGAGCAGACTACACAAATCCAGCCAGATTTTGATCAGATTTGGTAATGGCAGATACATTTCTAGCGCCGGGAACGATGAACGGCGTCTTTACTCCAATAGTTTGACACCATTGAAGACCAGGGACGTAGCAAGCCTAGCATGTCTGAAAATGTTCTCCTACGACGTGTTCCGACAAAGTGCTCTCTGTTGCACATATATAACACAACCTATCGAAGAGAGAGAGTGATGCTGCTGCTGCTGCTGTTACTGCTGTTACTGCTGTTAGGTGGAACAACAACACCAAGGAAAGGATCATTGAGCAGTGGCAACAGGTCCTTTTTTGATGTTTCCTTGAGGGAGTAGCCTGCAATAACACAGTCAAAAAAGGGGAAGGACTTTAACCCTGCAACGTGGTGAGTAGCTGGTTAAGCTAAGCTATGGTTACCAGGCATTCCCCAGCATCAGCAGCCGTAACATTTGTTTTTATAACACAAGACCCCAGAGCCAGCATCATCATATTATGCGGCAGGTTATGAGTGGCACCATATACTGTACAGTCCAGTGTTGTCAGTTTCCCGGCCAACACACGTCAAGAACGTATGGCACACCGTCAGTCTAATCTCACATTGGTGACCATTGTGAAAGACAAAGAAAACAAAAACACTGTGTGGTTTGATCCTGGCATAATACGTACATGTTGTTGATAGTACCTGTAACAGCCATTTGCCAGTTATATGCCAGTAAAAGCATTCTATTAGACATTGGCAGTCACTACAGCTGAATATAGTGTGACCACCTTGAGTTGGAAGCCGATAAGCATTCCTAAGTTTAAATAAGGATATGACTCAAACTGCTGCACAGATGGAGCGTTGACTTCACAAATGGTGTGCACCAT
Source organism: Aphredoderus sayanus (assembly GCA_027564795.1). Taxonomy (NCBI): domain Eukaryota; kingdom Metazoa; phylum Chordata; class Actinopteri; order Percopsiformes; family Aphredoderidae; genus Aphredoderus; species Aphredoderus sayanus. Next base: position 24,707 of record JAODUG010004854.1, read on the forward strand.
TTTCATATTTGAATGTGTTCCTTGCAACAGTACCTTTTGTAACATGCTTCAGAGTGGAATTGTCTGTGTGGAAGCATAACAACAGCCGCATCCGTGGGTAGGCCACTCTCGGCTGCCAATCCATTCTTCAACCTGATACAGCAACATGGCCGGCCCTCTATAGGCACATTCATCTTAATAAACCACACAATTCTATACACAAAGAGCAAGACAGACAGAGAGAGAGAGAGAGAGAGAGAGAGAGAGAGAGAGAGAGAGTGCGTGCGTGCAGTTTGTTACAAAAAGTCCCAGTCAATACTGATCACCTTGTCAGGCTGTGATTGGTTAGCTGTAGTGAAAAGCAATCCTATTTGTTCAGGCTGAAGAAAAAGGATTCATTGCAAAGAGACGGAAGCGGGAGAGAACAGCGTGGCCGTGTTTACAGCACATAAACACGTTAAAGACACTTTAGAGGCCTCACCCTTCAATCGCTTTAGTTACCACATCAGTTAATTATCTGATTTCCAACATGGCTGTGCCAGCCTTAATGGCCTCGACTGGGTAAGTATGAGCAACTCGACACCGTGAAGTGTTCGGAGGGTGCTCGAGCAGGAAGCACGCTGGCGTGGAGTCTAATGAGAAAAGTCCTACTGTACCCGCTAAACATGTCACAATTCCCCTGCCTGCTTTTCACTTGTTTCATGCTCAGAGAAATCCAATCTATCATAATTACACGGATGTCTGCTTTTATTGATCACATGTTAGTCAGGCAAGACTGACAGCCAGCGGTGGAATTAAAATAGATGTGTAGTGGGTACGGAGGCCAGAGCTCGGGGACTTCTACTCCACTTTGGCTCAGTGGCTCAGGAGCCTGCTTGTGTCACTTTGATAGATCTCTCTCTTTTGCTGTCAAAATACTCACAAACAAACCCATACACGTGCACTAACTGCTTTAGCCTGAGTACGACAGCGTTACATTACATGTGGTAAAATAAATGATATATATGTCACTTCATGTAGAACTCAAGATACTGAGAACTCAAGATATGGGCCGCGCATGGGCACTACTCTATACGAGTGCAATAAGTCACTTATCGGCCCACACACGGCCCCAAATTCCTTCTCCTTCAACACACACACACACACACACACACACACACTAGCATTACTCACAAGCCTGTGTATCACCCTGTCTTAACACTGCCACTAACTCTGAAGCGTATTATCATCATTCTCATCCTCATCATTATCTTTACTGTCGTCCTACCCATAATCCCATTCATCACTGCCGTTGTCGCGGCGACGACGAAGCTACTCCTCTTCTGTTCTGGCGGGTGTTGTGCTGTGTAACAGCTCTGTCTCGAGCCTACACAGAAGATACGGGTGCATTCTGTGAAAACCTTTTTTCATCATGTGGTGACTGATTTGCCCCATTCCTCCACACCTCCATCCTAACCCCTCCGTCGGAGGTGTCACGGTGACTTTGTGTGTCTGTGCGGCCCTAATGGCCCCTGATGACAGCTCCAGAAGAGACGTCCGTGCGAGGATGGTGAAGAGATGAGGGGAGAATGACTGATGGATGGACTGCAATAATGAGGGGGGGGGGAACAGGACCACAGGAGGGGAAAGAATGATGCCGCATTGAATGGAGTGATGGAGGTAAAGACGGTGTGAAGGAGAGGAGATGATCGGAGGACGACAAGTAGTAATTGCTATCGTTAGTGGTGCAGGCATTCCTCAAACACTTTGGAGTCACTGGTTCTTTTTACCTCAGAATATCACCTTATCTTATCGGTTTTTTGCCTCCCATGACATGAATGTGTTAATGGTTATCTGAACTTATTAAGCTGCTGTTGATAGCCTTTGTTGATAAATCGAATTTGAATGCGCTACTTGAATACACAGGCTTTTAAACATGGTATATCCCTCGTGATGTCCTCAGGGTCAAAATGACCCAAATCACTAGCGCTTTGTGGCAGATAGAAGGCGCTAATCCTAATTCTACAGCTTACACACACATATGATGCTGGCACAACAAGGTGTGAGTTTGAAATGGGAGGACAACAGGAGAGTTAAAAGGCACATGAAACAACACAAATACATATATAAATAATTAATAAATAAATAAATACACACAGCAATGACAATAAAAATAACCATACAATCATAGACAATCAGATGGCGCCGCCTGGTGGTACTAGACTATATGTTAAGGGCATCACAAGGGTTAAATAACATAGAATATAACTTTGGTTAAACCCTTGACTCTGTAACTTCCTTACCTATCATGCTGATGTTGGCACAAACAATAATCCATCACACAGAGCCAAATCGGGTCAGTATTTTCCCCTTCCAAACGTGTGTATAAAGATGATCCCCATCTCGTATACTCCCGTTTTGTATTAACATTACATGTTAAATGAAATGAGTCAAAAACAAACTGGAGTACCTCGGGAATATACTGTATATTTACCAGTAGAGCTGCCGATCAACTCTACTTCACTGAGAGCCAGTGGAAGCGAAGGGCCGATGAGTACAAGTGATCTGCCTCACCAGGCCCGGGCACGTAAACGTACGGATGACTCCGAGCCGAGGGTTTAACACAAGCTCAGTTTCCCGCGCAGCGTGCCGTTGTCTCAAAGCAGACAGTCTTCAGGCACTCAGGAGCAAGGAGCCTGCCTTTACATGACCGGTGCAACGTTGTCAGTTTGCGCTGATGTTCAGTGGCCTGCAGCTGCTCCTACACCGCAGCAGACACGCTGGGGACGTCTCCTGTCTCTCCGGCTGGCTGATAGGCAGCGGCCAGCCCACCGGCCATGGAAAAGCTTCACATCACATCACCCAGCCTCAGCAGCATACTGATGGCTGACACACACACACACACACACACACTGAGTGGGAAAGGCAGTCAGAAGTAACAAATTTGTGTATTCAGCGTCTGTCAAATTACAGCTCTGGGGGAGTAGTAGCAGGCAAGGGGGAAGGGTGGAGAGGGAGAGAGGAAGGGAAAACACATCTTAGCAGCGCAGCACAGCAGCTTCCTGTCTGTCTCCCGGTTGGCGATGGACTGTCGTATGAGCGCGCGCACACACACACACACACACAAAGGCACAGATGTAGTAAGGTATAGGGGAGAACAATAAGGTGCCGCCCACACCCGGGAAAAAAACAAAAAAAACAAACCCACAACAACTTTATATTTCAGATATTCAGATATATCAATAAACAGAAGCCACAAGCAGCTGACAGTAAGCTGAAAGAGCGGCGGGGAGAAACAGGGAGGCGTCTATGGACTCCGCGTCCACGCGCCTGCTATCTCTCAGAGGCGGCGGACGCGGCCGTTGCCGCGGCGATTCCAATTCAAATGTAAAGTCGGGGCGGACAAGCGCTTCGCCAGAGTCACAGACGCGCTGACAGGCGGCTCGTGAGGAAGGTGATGGAGTGAACAAAGACGAGGCAGGCAGTTGGGAAGGGGCGGGGGGGGGTTTGCTCTGACAAATTCAATTTGCCGGGGCTGGAGCCAGCGCATGCAGACAGGCCTATATTAGTATTACCCATATGATAGAAGAGCCCATCCATCTCACACACACACACACCATAATGTAGTAGAGGGATGAGGAGATGAGAGGAAGGTGGAGGAGATGAGGGGAAGGTGGAGGGGATGAGGGGAAGGTGGAGGAGATGAGGGGAAGGTGGAGGAGATGAGGGGAAGCAGGGGGAGAGGTGGGGGCAGGCGAGAGACAGCGATAGCGGCAGCAACAGTGCGTCTGTAGAACAGTGTGGAACGGCTGCACCCTCCCTGTATGTCTTTAGACGAAGACAGCTCCTTATTGTGCCCTTTGTACGGCGAAGCAACCCATCATAGCATGTGTGCCTGCGTGTGTGTGCCTGCGTGTGTGTGTGCGTGTGTGTGTGTGTGTGTGTGTGTGTGTGTGTGTGCATGCGTGTGCGTGCGCGTGTGTGTGGGGGATGTTTGTGTGTTATCGACGACCTCAGGGGAAGTGAGATTATTAGAGCCTATTGTTTTGTGAAGGACAACGCAGAAGGTTGTGTTCCAGTCAGCCTCCATCTTGCCATCCCTTCTGGGGAGCTGGGAGCCAGAAACTCACTTTTCGCTTTACAGTAACGCACGATGCCATGTAGGTCACTGCCCTCTCCTTCACACGTTCCTCTCAAACACCAGAGAGGGAAATGTGCGGGAAATATGTTCTGTGTTAATGATTAGATCCGCAGCGTCACAAACACTCCCACTTTGAAGATCTAAGTGTGTGTACTGTATGTGTGATTGTGTTTTAACATGTTTCGCTTCTCCTGCCAGCATTAAGATGCTGCTTGTCTTAATCTTTTTCCACTTAACATCTAGTGCACGCAACGCTGATGTCCTTAAATCCCTTGCTTAATTCCTGGCCATACTCTTCAACTTACAGAATACGTTTGGCTGATTAGATCTTTAATAAGATTTCTTTGCACATTTCCCTGTCTGTCTGACCCATATACAGGCGCAACTCATATAATAACTCACATTATCATCAGACAGAAAGTGAAGGCGACGCAAGATGAATCTGAGCAACTGAGATACATATCTGAATCTTCTGAGTGTGAAGTGTGTCTATTTAACACACATGCACACACAAACAGACACTATATATTGACACTTTATAACAGGAGTGTCAAGTTCAAAAACCATCTCTTTTGTTTTCAAACCAATAACAGCCTTGAAATGAATCCTGATAGAAGTCACTAACGCAATTGACCTTTTACACTCAATCCCACACCTCTGTTCCCACCGGGCCCATGTGGGTTGTGCCGAGACAGAGGACACTAACATACCCCTTAGCAATTTAGTGGCATGGGTAAAAATCAATGAGCGGATGAAAATGTGCAGGGGGAGTGGGCATGAGTGGACATTTAGCTGTACTGAGCATTACTTTAAAATGGTCACATAGTGTTTTACCTTAGCCCATCTCTGGAGACCGGATCTAAAATTAACTGGGACACACAGACACACCCGTACTCATATCTCTCTCTCTCTCTCTCTCTCTCTCGCTCTCTCTCTCTCTCTCTCTCTCTCTCTCTCTCACA
>JAODUG010004855.1:0-10331 GCA_027564795.1 Aphredoderus sayanus
CACACACTGCAATACAATCCACACATAGTCCTTTTTGGGTGTCTCTCTCATACTCTTTATGATAGGGACATTACTGTGTGTGCGCGTGTGTGTGTGTGTGTGTGTGTGTGTGTGTGCGTGTGTGTGTGTGTGTGTAAATTATCTTAGCCTACATAAAAAACACTCAAGGCTTGTGTGTACATGCATAACTTTCTCAACATACGATATTGAGCACAGCTCAATGAGTCAGACAGAAAACGTGGGCAGACTGCTGATGAGCAATTGTTTAAAACCAGTAATGAGTTAAATGCAATGTTTTAATTGGAAGCTCTGAATATGAACTTTAGCATTACTCACTAATGTCAGCCGCTCTGAGGCTTTCTGTTTAGCATATAAGAAGGCACTGGCAAAATTCAAAGTAGGCAATGACCTTTAAATTATAGGGCCCTTGTATAGCTCTCCTTACTAACTTTTTCTTCCAGGTATTGTGTGACTAACCCCCTTCTTCAAACCTGCACCTGGTCCACAAAATGTCTACCCTAAACATTTAATTCAATTAGAAAAAAAAAAATATATTGCAGATACAATGAAAATACATAAAAGTGCACACAATAATATATAGGGCATGGGCTAGCCTGGTGACACCTACTCTCACACATTTTGTACTGGGCATACAGTATGTAGATAGCCCCATGCACATCCTAAACTCCTAATATAGACCCCATAAACAAACAAATGCCTGTGTCCAAGGTCAGTATTCACGGACAATGCTGGGGTTCAGAGATGGACAGGCGGACAGTTAACCCTCCTGATGTCCCTAAAAATATTGTATTTGGCCACCCGACGGTGCCATCTGACTGTGTATGATGTTTTTAATTGTCATTGATGTGTGTATTTATTTATTTATTAATAATTTCTTCATGTATTCGTGTTGTTTTTTTGTGCCTTTTAATCCTCCTGTTGTCCTCGGGTTTCAAACACACACCTTGTTGTGCTAGCAGTGCACATCATATGTCTGTGTAAGCTGTAGAGTTAGGTTTAGCGTCTTCTATCTGCTACAATGAGCTAGTGATTTGGGTCATTTTGACCCAAAGGTCATCACAAGGGCTAAAGACAGTATATGCATAGGACACGTTTATTGGTAAAGGGATAACGCAAAACTCCACACAGATTTCTAGGCTGTACATCGAAAAATAGAACCAAGCCTAATTGTGTCCTGTATCCACTACTGTTAGCCCAGCCTCACTGAAAGAGAGGGCATTCCCATAAACCATAAGCCTTCAATGAGCTAATTACCTGCAGCTGTTGCCAGCTGACCAGTCACTCCTCTCTTTCTCCAACCTGCCCTTTACTGCATCCATCAGTGCATTACACTTTTATAGCCAGGTCCAGATTAACACTGGTCTATTTATAGAGAGGGGTTCAATTTCTTCCTTCGTATTAAAAAAGAATCCCATCCACATAAGCAAAAATCTCCATCCCCATGAAAACACAATAATTGCTTTAAGTAAACAATGTAATGGTGATGGTGCACACACTGACATACTGTACTGCACATGCCAAAATCTCACTTTACCCTTACATGTCAATTCACTGAAAAGTGTCTTTCAGAACATTATACTGGAAGGAGATTTCAGTGACATTAAATGCAGTTTGCGTATAAGCAAAAGGCCAAAACGCATAAAAGCAACGTTTTAGAAATGACGTGTGCATGTGGAGTAGGCCTAAGTCAGTAACCTGCCAAGGAATGCTGAAGTTGAGAGTTGTTTAGGCTTTACCTGCATGCTGCCTTTTTTGTTCTGGCAAAATCTGGCATCAAACATATGGCATATCATATATTTGGCTGCACTGCCACACATATCAGTGGGAAGCATATGGGTCTGCTCCAGTGATGTAACTGTAAGTGTTTGAGTGTGCCCATGCACACTGCCTGCCTAACTCTGTGTCATAAAGAAAAAACATTCCAGCGCCTCAGTCTCTCCTTCCATCACTGCATCAGACTCAAACCAGATGAAAACAGACAAATCACACATCACCTCATTATCAAGTTATTTTTACCCTCCACTCCTCCGCTGTTGATTTCCGTCCTACATTTATTCACATACAGCTTTTTTTATAAGAAGTGATGACTGGGATATAATCATCGATGACTCAAAAGGGGCGGAACCTGTCACTGTGCAAGTGTGCTTGCACGCACACACCGTGTTTAGGACTCACTATTGTCTGTCGTCTAAACTGCTGGGTGCCCAGATGAGTGCTGTGAATGATTAAACATATTGTACAGCCAGGATTAACTGTTAATATGCAGGTTGTTTGTTATGAAAAAATTCATATTGATATTGCATTTGTTGCTCCCTATTTCAAGTTACGTCAAGTCAATGTCTGAATGCACACCCTGCAGGTTAACCCTCCTGTTGCCCTTCTTAATCTTATTATGCCACCAGATGGCGCCACCTGATTGTGTCACTCTCTTTATTGTCATTGCTCTGTGTATTTATTTATTTATGTATTTTGTGCCTTTTAACCCTTATGCACATTATATGTCTGTGTAGCTGTAGAATAGGATTGGCGCCTTCTATCTGTGTTGGGTCAGTTTGACCCAGAGGACAACAGGAGGTTTAATTTACAGACAATTTCTCAAACTGTAAAATGCAAAATGATTCTGAAAGTTATGACCACAGTACAAAATGTAAATAACTCTAAAAGCATATACTAGCCTCAGTGATGTAATAGGTTGGGTGTAGTCAATTTTGTTATAGAAGCAATTAAATCAAAACAAAACACACAAACAAAGGTGGACCAATAGAGGTTCTTGGTCTTGCAACACCATTCGTCATACACACACACACAACTGAAATCAGCTGTTCACACAGTTTCCACTTAGTCGTAGAAGGTCCAACAATCTGTCTTCACTAAGAAACATCGTATCACATGTTTGCTGACAGATCACCTCAAACGTAAGAAAAGGGTTGTCTGTCTTTTGTACAGCCAGTCTTATTGTGCTCCTTAATCTCACGATAATACTTCAATATTACAGTTTTTCTCAAATTGCTAGGACCCATTTCTCACCTTGGTTACGTTTTCAAAACCTTTCAAATAGTGAGCACAACAGCCGTATATATGGGCTAAATTATGGATTTGTTTGCATTGCTTTGGCACAAAATGCATTCAGTGACTACTTCTTTCAAATTGAATAGATTATTTTCTCAGACAAAACCACCAACAACTCTAGGCAATTTTGCACGTTTACATACACTTTTCAAAACTGTTCAAATTAAGTTCAAAACTTAACATTTTACCAAATAGAACAAAATTGCAATTTGCTGTGTTACAGTAGTAATACTGCTATGCTAGAAATATATTAAAAATCTGAAACTCTTCAGTAAATACTACTTTATACAAATATACCAACCAGAGGCTGATTCCTATTGTACCTGAACAGCTACCAATGTGGTTCCTTCAAAGGGGACATCTTGCTGTACTGTAGGTGTAGAAATAGTTGTGTACTGTAATGTAAACATGGACCCAGCCAGAGATTGATCTGTAGATGATGTATATACAGTATTGTATTCTAGAATTACTGTATGCAAAACATACTCATTTAAAAACATAAAATAAAACATTGAAGCATTTGGAATAATGTCTGATCCATTCCAGTAGCATAAACTGCAGGGAGTTCTAAACAGAGAGGTGTAATGCCTAGGGCAGCGCCGATGTCCGGCACGCAGATATTCCTCTCTGCCTCGCCCCCTATGTACATATTCCCCAGCGCAGCCCCAATCATCACACACCTTTGGTTGATTATTCATTGTTTGCACCTGTGGGTTGGGGTATGTAACCCTCCTGCTGTCCTCTGGGTCAAACTGACCCAACACACTAGCTCTTTGTGGCAGATAGAAGTCCTAATCCGTTCAAATGATGTGACACAACCAATATAAGCCAGTTCAGAGAGCAAAGAAGTTGTTGAAGGTGGGAAGGAGAGGGTCTGAGAATGGGTAGAAGAAACAATGTGAGAGTACACGGACAGGGTGGGTGATGATTAGGAAGAGAAGGACGAAGAGGAAGAGGTAGACAAAGAGTGGAAATATCTGATGAAAAACAGTCATAGACCATGTTCTTCTCTATGGACTGAAAATGAGAGAAGCAGGGCTTCGAGTGCAACCCAATTTGAGCTGATATTCTGTGTCCACCTTACCCCCCCCAATCCCTCTTCCTGTCCCCACATAATTTCCCACCGTAAGGACACTCAGAGAAGAGACTGTTCAATAGATCTTGACTGTTTGCAGGTTCATGTCAACAAAGAACAATAATTATAGTATCACACAGATGAAGGACACGTTTGTGAGATTCAGGGTACAGTACAAATAGGGGACCAAGAGGAGAAAGAACAAAATTGCAAAGCGCAAAGCAGAGTAGTAATTTCTGATCAATTTTGAGCTACTATGATAGAACGTTTTCGTTCATCAAAAGACAATGACGGAAGTATATGAAATTTCTTTTGAGATTACTGTAAAAATTTACTTCTGCCTGAGACAATGTGTTTTCTATTTTACGGTGTATTGTTTACTGACTGCTTGAGTGTGTCTATTATTTTGATCACTTTGTATATGATTTGAGAGCAGTGTTTGATTTTGAACACTGTTTTAATGCAAATGTTTCATTTTGCAAGAGGAGTAAATAGTGCTTGAAGATTAGCTTTTGTGTTGTTTTCAGGAAATGAAGCAAGGTTTCAGAAATTGTGTTTTGGCAATTGAGGAAAACTGTAAAACATGCTGAGCTTATGCTCCTTTTGTGTAGTGTTCCGTTTTGACAACGTGCTCTTTGGGTGACAACTTTTGCTAGTGTTATTACAGTAAGAGTATGTTGATTTGAGACATGCAAGTGTTATGGTTGCTTGGATGTGAAATGAAGTGGTGTTCCAAGCTGATAGTTGATTAGGAAAACTGTGTGTTCCTAATCAAGAGTTTTGAAAATGTGACCAAGGTATTGAGAAATGGCTCCTAGTGATTGGTTAAAACTATAAGTCAGTCCAACAAAGGGTATACTGTATATTTGTTCGATATTGTAACCCTATTATTACTTACTTTTCTTCTAATGCTGATGTGTTTTCTTCATAATTTCTGATATTATATTCTGTATGTAACCCATTTTAATCTGCAGAAAACAGACCATTTTTATATGTTACACAAAGCGTGTAATTTATTTACCATTAAAATAAAGCTGCATTTTTTTAAATCTCTAAAAATAACACTTTCTTGGTATAGGACATTTCCCTTCATAGATAAATAATGTGAAAGATATGACTACATATTTTCTGTATTCCCTTGAAATACTGTTTTCTTTAATGGCACCATAATGTAGAAGCATATAAGAAACTATATAGTATACAGTACATATTTACACACATGCACCCACAATATAAAATACAATATAAAATTTTTATATTTCATGAGAAAGGCAGTGTAGCCTAAGGCTTGTTGTGTCTGGAGTTAAGGTATTGATTATAATTCTTTATGATAATTGGGATACATTGTGACAATAACATTACATGTGCATGTTTGGTTCCCTTTACACAATGGGTGTCTTTACACAGCTTTCTGGGATGCCCGGTGCTTACAATGTAGGTAGACATAGAAGGGATGGATAAACGCCAGCATACTGAGCAGGGTCAGGCCTATGTTCACCTGCAGACAGAATGAAGGAAGGAAGAAATCAAACCAATGAGGAAAATAAACAACAACTAAATGAAAGCAACTGTAAGGCTGCATGGGAAGTGGGGCAGGAAGGACTAGGGCAGCCACTCGGCACTCAGGCGTGGGAAGAGGCACGCACTCACCCACATTGGATCACCCCCGAAAACGTCCTTTACCAGCGCAAAGCAAGGGTACTGCAGTAAGGAGAACACGGCAGACAGGGCCATTATCAAGCCATAGAGCTTCCCGAAGTGGCATGATGGAAAACTAAACAAACACACACACACACACACACACACGGAAGAGAAGGAGAGAAAATAGTCCCATTAAATTTCTATTAGCAAAATGACTACCTTGGTTAATTATACATTGGTAAATGTTATAATGGAACACTTTTATTGACCATCTGAAAGATGTGTTACCAATCACCTCAAAATACTACAGTATATACTTTAATGAAAATGACTGACGTTAAAATTATTAATTATTTAAAATTTCTTGTGAAGTTTAGAGCATAACAATACTGAAATTAAACTATGAGGACACCAAAATGATGTCAGGTGACATACTATACACACACAGAAAGTGAATGATGAGTTGGTAGCCTGGTGATACTGCAATTGTAATAACCTGTGTATCACCTATAGATGGTGCTGTTTCTACTGTTACACTTTAAAGCAACATTATGCAGGAGCCGCAACTGAAACTACTGCTAGTTGGTAATCTGCTCATCTTCTCCCTCTCATTGTTCCCTGTTAAGTCTCCCCAGCCACCTACCAGCATTCTACTACAGATGTAACCCCTTGATTGACCATATCCGATTGGCTAGAAGGACGATCCTTGCTGACAAACTGACAATATTACAAAGACATTGTAAAATTTTTATACTCTGTTTTGCTGCCAGTAAAAATGAGACTTGCTCACAGTATACTATCAGTCAGTGTATGCACAACAAGAAATACCTAATGTATAGATCTTGCATAGTGTTGCTTTAAAGGCATCAGGGATTTGGTCTCAGCATTTGCTTTGATTAATGATATAGATAGCAGTAACCTTCATGTGTGAGTAAATGCTACTCACGCTATGCTGATGAAGGCTGCGTTGCCTCCATACAGGAAAGAGCGGTTGAGCACTTGCAGAATGAATGTGAGGTACTGGAGGGGAAGAAAACGAATGGAGGCACACATTGAGAACAACACACACTGCAGCGCAGTCAGGAAGAGGGATAGCACCGAGGATCGCAGGTCAGCCTCCTGACCACTCACTCCTAGGGAAACACACACGCATGCGCACACACACACAGTTATTTATATATTATAGTCCTTTACAAAAAGCGGTAAACGAGCAGCTCTGGAAAATAAAAAAACTAAATATTTATACTTAAATAGAATTGTTGGTAGTATATAATGCCACAAATGTCTCTTAGCCCTCAGGTAATCATATAAAGTGCCAAAGTCTAGTGAAAATAAATAATTTAATATAAGATGACAAATCTCTTTGACTTTAAGGGACTTTTGAGGCTTTTGGAACTAACAGTGCATGGTCACTTTACTGTCAGTCAAGCTGATCTTCCATGTATAATGTGTGTTCATGTGGGCTGGGTGGTTACCTGGGCCACGGACTTTGCTTTTGTGTCTGTCCATGATGAGGCCATTCCAGGGGGCACACAGCACCCCAAAGAGCTGGGTTACAGCAAAGGCATTGGTGTACTGGCTCACTGCATGCGTAAAGACACACATTGCCATAGCAAGATTAAACACTTGTCTCACATCCATCATTCTTCATAGTTGATGTGTGAGAAAATAGTAATATCATTAAAAGGTATAGCCACCTAGGATAAGTTGCTATATGATAATAAAGTAATATTTTACAAAAAATATTACTTTATTAAATTAATAATATAAATATCACAAATAAAAAAAAGAAAATGACTGCAGCTGAACACTTCGTATATTCTAGTACATTGTTTTCCACCAACAGTATATGTGTAAGTACACTAATAAAATACTATTCAAACCCAAGGCATCTCATGTGGTTGGTTTCACTGGGAAACTATGTATTAACTGCAAAGTCTTGATTATGCAGCTTTATATACACATTATACATTTATATACATATTATATACACTTTAAATACACCTTATGCAGTGTGAGTGTGCATGTTTTCACGGATGTGTGTGTTTTACCCAGTGAGGACTTCCCCTCTGTCAGCCTCTGCAGCATGGGGTTGAGGGTGCCGATGAACAGGTAATGTCGGAGCTGCATGACTGACAGCCACAGCAGGTGCCACATGAAGAACTTAGACAGGACACACTGACGGAAACTTTTCTCTGAGGGACAAACAGGGATGGGATGTGATAAGAAAAATGGACAGGAAGGGAAAGGTGTAAATCAACCTTTTTGCCCCAAACTCAATGTTTTATTAAATATATAATAATAATAATAATAATAATAATAATAATAAAAATAATAATAATAATACACTTTATTTATATAGCACCTTTCAAACAAAATGTGCAACTCAACGTGCTTTACAATGCAAGACATTTGTAAAATGAATAAAAAATAAAATTAAAATAAAAAGAATCAAGAAACAACAGAAAACCAGATAAAAGTCATGGTAAGAACAAGAATCATTCCCTAGAGGAAAATATTCTTGGTCTCCCTACCTTGTCCTCTCCCTTAATGAACTCAACTAGTGGTATTTACCTGCCCTAGATACATCAGCTACTAGCAGCTTTTACTGTACCTGCCCTAGCCAAACCTGCTAGCGGTACTTTGCCTGCCCTAGCCACTCTACTAGCAGCATTTACCTGCCATAGCACAACCCTAGCTACTAGTGGCATTTACCTGCCCTACTGTAGCTGCTAGCGGTACCTGCCTGCCCTAGCCACATAACCGACTAGCGGCACTTACCTGCCCTAGCCAAATCTGCTAGCGGTACTTTGCTTGCCCTAGCCACATCAGCTACTAGCGATACTTATCCACGGGAAAAATGTAAACAAGCTATTGTTTCCAAATTATCTCTTCCGTGTACCTGCCCTAGTCACCCATATGCTTTTCAGAGATCCAAACCTGATGAAAACACATTATTAAAAGGGGAGTCTGCCAACAGGAAGAGGTTCTGAAACCTTCTGGATAATCATAATTTTTTATGATCTAAATAAATACATAAGCTAAGAATTTAAAAGAAATGTATTTAACAATAACATAAAATACATATATAGATAAAAACATAGAAATGTATAAGGCTAAACATTGGGGTTAAGTAGAATTACTCAAATGAAAACATCAAACAACATAAATAAAAACATCCAGTAGGAAGCTGTAAGGCTATATAGTGTGGTTAAGTTAAAGTGCTCAGTCATAGGCACGTGAAAAGAGAAGTGTTTTTTACCTGGATTTAAAAACTGATATGTTAGGGGCACGTCTAAGATCTTCTGGTAGCTTATTCCAAATATGTACAGCATATGTGCTAAACGCAGCTTCTCCACGTTTTGTTTGGACTCTAGGCTATACTAACTGACCTGTGTTTTTGGATCGAAGAGCCATGCTCAGTTTGTATTCTGCAAACATTTCAGAAATGTATTTGGGTCCAGAACCATTCAGAGATTTCAAAATTATAGAAGCACCACTTTGAAGTCTATTATGTAACTGATTGGAAGCCAATGCAATGATTTAAGAACTGGAGTGATGTGCTCCGTTCTATTGGTCCTGGTTACCATTCTAGCAGCAGCATTCTAAATGAGCTGCAGCTGTTTTACAGTCGTTTTTGGGAGTCCAGTTAGGATGCCATTACAGTAGTCAAGCCTACTAGAGATAAAAGGAGGTAGTTGATGTTATTGTTCTGTATAATTTGGCCCGACTGAAATTTGTCTAAGAGACCGCTTGAGGTCACAAAATGACTGAGTTGATTGTAAACAACCTTCTCAATGGTCTTAGCTATAAAAGGTACAGGTCTATAGTTGTTCATTATAGATGCATCCAGTGTTTTCTTATTTAATAGGGGCTTAACCCTTATTTGCTGTAGGTCCATTGATATAGAGTTAAAACATTGTTTTAAAAATGTCTGATGGCAGTGTGTCAAGACAGCAAATGGAAGCTTTAAGATGTCGAACTATTTCTTTGATTCAAATGTGACATATTTACCGAATTATGTCTTGGTGGTCACGGTGACGATACAGAGTCCTTATTTGACTGTGTAGTTCTGATGGTCTGTCTAATACCTATTATTTTTTCACTAAAGAAACCCGCACATTCATTACATTTCCCAGCGGACATGAGTTCTGATGCTATCTGCTTTGTTGGGTTTGTAAGCTTGTCAACCATGACAAAGAGTGTGGGTATTCTTATTGATCATTCCAGATACATGTTGCTGTCTGGCCCTCTGTAACTCATTGTTGAAGCTACCAAGGCTTTGTTTATAGATGTCATAATGAATTTGAAGTCTAGTTTTCCTCCACTTCCGCTTTCCTTCGTTCTCTTTTCAAGGCGCTTACCATCACAGGAATCAGAGCCATTGTATGAGAGGGGGACGAGACCCCCTCACTTTTAGAAACATTTGTTTGGACCCCCCCACTTTTACCATGAGAAACTTCAGCACATCAGTCTATCCACTCACCGTTCAATTCAGTGATGCATTATCACATACATTCCACTC